>JAJHUR010140015.1:0-32859 GCA_027495735.1 Lutjanus campechanus | reverse complement strand
AAAATGAGTTTAATGTGCTCATTTTTAAAAAGCTGCGTATTTTGGGGTTAAATGTGCAAAAAAACAACAACCCCAAAACCAATCAGTTTTATCATATTGTAATGGCACCCAGCACAGACAGCATCTTGGATACTTGGATGGACTTACGTGTGTCTCATGTCCTTCCCTCAAGTTGTACGTGAGATCCTGCTGGATGTCCTGGACGAAATGATGTGAGTATTCAGGGTAGAGGTCCAACACCTCGTACAGCCCCCTCAGGTTAATACACTGCAGGTCACAGTAGGTCAGGGCTTTCACGTCTGCGTTGGTTTTTATCACTCGGTCATCTAAGGACAGGTTCGCCCCGATCAGGTCGCCTTTACCTGCTCAGAGAGAGACATGGACAAGGGAGGTCAGAATAAGGGTCACAGCATAATGTTTACTCTCTGCTAAAAGGGTTCAGGGTGCATTCATCTGTAGAGTCTCTGCACCATGCTTCAGATCTTCCATTTAGAGAAGAGTTTCTGAGGCAGTACTCAGTGTGCTGGAGTGTGTGAGGTGTTTTGGAGCAGCACGATGCAGAGGCATTAGAAAGCTATTATCCAATAGATGTGAAACCCTGTTTGGCCAATTATCTATTGACGATTTGTACACCTGGTCTAGGTTGACTACATGTTGTTTGCCTCATGTCTGTGTCCACTCTGACTCTAATAAAGACAGAGTACTGTTGAAATGTTGGTCTATTTGCACATTTAAAGGCTGTGAATTAATCAGTGTGCTTCAGTCCATTTTGTTGCCTGGACTGTGAAGACCACCTCCTTAACACTCTGCTCGAGTCTTCATCCCAGCTAGAAACTGTACATTCCTAGAGCGTTCTGAGAACACCCCCACTGGTGTAAAGGATGTTGCTGGATGGTCACAATGTGGGGTTCTATAAACCATAGGGGGACACAATTTAGCAGACTTTCAGGGAACATTCAGGAGACCATCCCAGCTAGAAATGATATGCCCCGCTGGTGTAAATGATGACAACTTTTAATGTTCCCAGAATGTTCCCAAATGGTCACGATGTGGAATTCTTAATTAAAGGGTAAGGGGATGTTATTTGGTGGAATTTTAGGGAACAGTCAGGATGTTCTGGGAACGTTTAAGGGACCATCCCAGTTAGAAATTATATGCTCCAAGACTGTCTGAAAATACTTCCACTGGTGTAAAGGATGTCACCTTGAAATGTTCCCAGAACATTCCTGGACCGTCTTAATGAGGAGTTCTTTAATGAGACCTTATTTGGTGGACTTTCAAGGAAGATTCACGATGTTCTGGGAGCATTTCGAGGACCATCCCAGCTAGAAATTAAATGTTCTTGAAACGTTCTGAGAACATCCCCACTGGTGTACAGGACATCAGCTTTTAATGTTCCCACAATGTTTCCAGGCAGCCAGGAGTTCTGGGTAGGGGCCAATGTTATTTGGCATATTTTCAAGGAACATTCAGGAGGTTCTATTTAGAACTCCAGTTCTACAGCAGTGATTTAGGCAAGGAGAATTAACCTCACATACATGTTTGGTTTAGCAAAATCAAACATACAAAACAAAGTAGAAGTGGCAAATGTTCCAAACCTTTAGAGAATACTGGGGACATTCGTCAGACGCACTCTTTTGGTTATGAAAGTGCTGCAGCTCAAAGTTCCCAACATGACTACATGTGGATGTTAACTCACATGGTCACACTGCAGTGTTACAAAGAGTACATTTGGGTCGTAAGCAGAACATTCATATATAGTTCCCAATTGTTCATACAAGAACATTTTCTGATTACTTTATGGTGAACGTCCCATTGAAGTCATACAGAGAACTTTGAACTGCAGAACTTTCATAACCAGAAGAGGACATTTCAGTGAACGTCCCTAGTGTCCCGTGAAGGCTCAAGACACCTTTAGAGAACTTTAAGAGAACGTTATGGAAGGTCCCCAGAACATCCCTTCCTACTGTATGTGGGATGTCAGCAAGCATCTCGACAGCAGACTGAATCCTGATCATCTCCGGTGCTGTACTCGACCCTGCCGCCTGACATGAAGTCATAAAACAATAAGAAACAAGTTTGTCACTCACTAATAAGCCGACACCAAAAGTTAGAAAGTTTTGCTTTGCTATTATAAATGACTTTAATAAAGGGTTCTAATTGTATTCCATTAAGTCTGCAGTTGCAAATGTTAATATGTTTTAAACAAATGGACGTTAGTTCAGATGTGCTGCAGTTATTTTCCATAAAGTTAAGTGGTCTATGAACTAAAATGCTAAAAAAAAAGAAAAAAGGTCATGCCAGAGGAGGATAAACCCTCGCAAATTTGTTCTCCACAGCCTGGCAACCCCAAACCTGTACTCATTAATCACTTGAAGCTGATCTGTATAATGTTATTAAATGATTTATTAGGCATGAATATGGTACTAATATTACTCTGAACACTGTGACTTAAAGTTTGGTTTAAGTTGTTGCAATATTCTTGACTTGAGCGTACGTCTTTGAAGTAGGATCACTAGGAACCATAACTGAGGCCAACACGAGGAAATAAAATTAGCATCAAACTGTCTTTCCAAAATCATGTAAGGTCACTGTAATTAAGGCTTTTGCCAAATGAGGCTGCTGGCAACTGTAACTTCTTCATCTACTTCTTGCAGCTCTTTACCACATGGTGAAAAACTGCAAGGCAATTGGAAATAAACAGCCAACAACTGGCTTTTTTAGTGCATTTTTATATTAACAATAATGTAAAAATCATTGATTATTAACTGCTTAATTACTTGTCAGATAATGTTAAAATCAAAAGTGCAAATGGTCATTTGAATGCATCGAATGCTTGGACTACAGAGTTAATTTAGCAACTTAATTAAGCAAAACAGATGAAACTCAAGTAACAAAACAAGACCATGACTAAGTAGAGTGTGAATGACCAGAAAAATCTCTGTTTACAGTCTGTGATTATTATGTATAAAACACAATGAGTCTCACTGTTTGGTGTTGACAGCTGTTTCCTGTTCTCTTCATACATACAGGATGAAGCTAAGTACCCCGTTAGTGTTAATGCCTCTTAAGCAGTGATAAAATATTCATTATGGTCATTGTGAACTGTGAACGCAGCTCAATTACACCGAGCCTGATGGAGCGGCAGTCGTGACTGTTCTTATCCCCCCTCCTTTCCCATCTTCTCCCTTCCTCTCCTCTCCCCTCCCTCTCAATCTCTCCTACTGTCTTCCAGTGCGCTCTTTTTCACCTCAGTCATTGCTTCTCTCCCTCCTGCTCTCTGTTTTGAGATTTCTCACTCCTCCTGCTATATCAAACCCTTTGTCATTTCTATTTCCTCATATCTGCCTCTCTGTCCCTTTCTGTATTCATTCTCTCCTCACTGTCCTCTCCTCTCTATTGTTTCCCTCCCCTCTGCCCTCCTTCATTTCTTTCTCTGTCCATTTTCTGTCATTTCTTCTTTTTTTCTCTCATTTTTGTTTTTTCTATATTACTTTCATACCCCTTGTTTTCATGCTTTCCTTCCCTCTTTCAATTTCTCCTTTCAAGTTTGCTCCTTACCATCTTTACTTCTTTCTCCTCTCTTTACTCTCTTCCTGTCTTCTAAATTCAGTTTTCCCTCCCTCTTTCCTGCTTTCTTTACTCCCTTCCTCCTTCCCTTCGTATGTTTTCTGTCCTCTCTTCCTTTCCCCAACTGAACATTTTTATTCCCTATTCCTTCTGTTTCCCCTTTTCTCTTCCATTCCTCTTCCCTGTTTTACTTCTTCATTTGATTCCTCCATTTTCCCCCATAGTTTCCCTGTTTTATGTCCTATTTTCATCTTTCCTCTGTTTTCCTTCCTTCTTCCTCCTTTCCATCTTCATTTCTTTCTCCTCTATTTGCTCTCTTTTGTTTTACTTCTTACTTTTTCTTTCCTCCCCTTTATGTCACTCCTTTTCTTTTCCTTCCTCTCTTTCTTTCCCTGCACTGTTAATTCTTTTTTCCTCCCTTTCTTCCTGCCTTAATTTCTTCCTGCTTCCCTGTTTCAGTCCTTACTCCTTTACTTACTGTTCTGTTCACCTCCTGCATATTTTCTCTTTTCCTCTTCCTTCCTTGTTTAACTTCTTCCCTTGCTTCCACCATGTTTTCCCCTTGTTTCTGTTTTCTTTCCTACTTTTCAGCTTCCCTTCCTGTTTTCTTTCCTTATTCCTTCCTGTTTTGTTTATCTTTCTTTTCCCTGTCCTTTCTTCCTTCATCAGTGCTTTTGTTTCTCTCTTCCTTCCCCCGTTATTCCTTCTTTCCTTCCTATCTTCTTTCCTTAATTTCTTCCCTCTTCTGCTTCTGTTTCCTTCTTTACTCCCTGTCCTCCTTTCCCTTCTTCTCTTCTTAATTGTTTTACTTCTTCCCTTGCTTCTGTTTTTCCTATTAGCATCTTTCCTTCCCGTTTTCTTTCTTTCTGTTCTTTATTCCTCTGTTTTGTTTACCTTTCTTTCTTCCTCCATTCTTCTATCATTGTTTTCTCACTTCCTGTCTTCCTGTCTGTCTAGTCTTCTCTCCCTACCTCCTCTGCTCAGCTGTATTCCCTTCTGTTTTGTGATCTTACTTTCCTCAGTTTTCCTCCTTCCAACCTTTTTTCTCTCATCCCTTTCTGTCCTGCTCGCTCTCACCCTCTGCCTTGAACTCTGTTACTTGCCTCCCTTTTCTATCTCCTCTTCCCTGCTCTTTCTCTCTCTGCCTCCCTTCAGTCCAGCCCCCTGACTTCTGTTTCATTTGTGTCAGATGTTCCACTACACCACCTTCTCCCCATCCGCTCCCTGTCTTTGTCTCATGTCTCTCAACATGGCCTCCCTCGCTCTCACCCACTCTCTATTATGTGGTACTGAGCTGTGGCTGCGACTTGTAGTGTGACAATGAAGAGGGGGGTAGACACACACACACACACACACACACACACACACACAGAGAGAGAGAGAGAGAGAGAGAGAGAGAGAGAGAGAAAGAAAGAAAAAGAAAGAGAAACAGAGGAAGAGAAGCTTTTTTCTTCTTCAGTCAGACACTCAATGTCAGCCTGACCTTCTGCACAGTCAGCAGGCGAGCACAGAGACAATGTTCTCCGCCTGTCAAGCCTACACACACATATGCACCCACACACACACAAACACACAACACACAACACAATTCCATAAACCAGTAAACAATTCCACCTACTCCACACACGCCCAAACACACAAACTTTTTTTTTCAACATGAGAGCTTGCATGCAGGTGCTGAGACAAACGACAGGTAGGCACACACTGTACACACACACACACACACACACACACACCCAATCATGATAACACGGATAGAGATAAAGGTTCTAAGTACTGCACCAACAGAGACAAAATGATGGATGGACTCAGATCTTTGTTTCAGCTTTTGCTGACTCACTTACACACACACACACACACACACACACACACCACACACACACACACACACATGTTCTTGATGCACACACACTTGTGTCAGATTGGTCTATAACTCTGTGTCCTGAAGGACAGATAGCAAAAGCCATTAATTTCACTGAGAACAAGAGGTTGTGTTACACAGCATGGTTGGGAGTACAGCTAAACTGAGGCCTGATTCCATCATGTTTCAGATGAATTCTGCACCAAGACATACGTATGATATCTGTGGCGTTTTCAAAACAGCGCTAAAGTTTCACACAATTTGTGTTTTTGAGTGGGAAGATGCACTGCAGATGTATTCAAGGGAGGTTATGATGGTGACAAGAGAGTTTCAGCAGCATTGAATTAGTTCCAAAACCATTTTTCCGGTAACATTTTCATGAAGACGAGAGCAGAAATAACAAGAAAAATAACAGAAAGATACCTCTGCCAATATAAATTTGTCATTTGAAGGAATATTCAACTTTTGGGGAGAAAAAAAAAGTGTAACACTGCCAAGGTGTGGTTTAAAATGGGAGCAATGTGCTGGAGTATTTCTTGGACGGGGGCACAGTAATGATATAGAAATCAATTAAATAAATGAGATATATACCCTGTTAATTAGTAGGGCTGGGTATTAGTACTAGACAGAGTATTAGTGCCACATTAAGGGGAAAAAAGAGAGAAGGACAAGGATTTTTTTTTAAATTTTGCATTTTGAGAATAAAGTTGAAATGTCAATAATAAAGTTGAACTTTCAGCATTAGGTCAGGTAAATAAAAAATAAAAAACCTTCTTCCTCTCATTTTTTTCTTAATGCCTGCCCCTAATACTCTGCCACACAATACCCTTAAGGTAAGATAACTGAGTACAAAGGAGTACTTCACCAGTCAAATGATACCTGCACTATTTGTATGGCAGTGCTAACAGCCTTGTGTGATTGCCCCACTACTGCAGCAGCTACATCCCATTCAGTCTGCGGTGCGGTGAAGTTGACTGTGGTGTATTTGGAGTTGGCAGTTCAGCATGCTGAGATGCCACCAAAACATTTGAAAATATGGCTATACTACACACCACACAGCTGATGAAGGTGAATGCATAAAATGCAGAAAGATTTTTTCAGGAATAATCCTTGATACATTTTTGCAAGTAACATTTTTTTATGAAGGTGAGTCTACTAAGAACTAGAAAGATGTTGGAAAGATCCGTCTGCCAATATAAATTTGTCATTTGAGGGAATATTCAACTTTTGAGGGAAAAAGAGTAACACCGTCAAGTTGTGTTTTTAGACGGGAGTTATGTGCTGGACTATTTCTTGGGTGGGCACAGAGAATCGAAAAAAAAGAAACAGAAATAAATGAGATATAACATGTTAATTAGTGAGCTTTAGGAGTGCTGGTAGGTGGACTTTGTTACCTTTTGAACAGAGCCAGCTGTTTCCCTCTGCCTGGTAGCTGTTGCTAAGCAAACCGGCTGCTGGCTATAATAGAATAACTTTAGAGAATCTTTAATACTCTAAACTGTTAGGATCCAATCTGCATCAAAATACAGTACATATAAGGATGATTATGGGATATATATATTAATGTAAGTCAAATTTTTATTATTCCCAGCAAGTGCAGTAATAAATGATAAAATAGGAAAGAGGTGACTTTGCACCTCAACATTTGCAGTCAGTAGGTGATTTGTTTATCTGAATTTCCAACTCTTCTGGTTTTGTATTTTGATAATAATACATTAAAAATATAACCGGGGGCCATAGATTTTAAGATGCACAAACCTCAGTCAGGATCAGTGAGTCAGACAGACCAAACAAACACATTAAACTAAACTAAATTACCCCTCTGCCCTGCACTCTGTCTGCCACTAAAGGGAGCAGGTGAACAATGTGGATGTATTTTGGTCATTTTAATAACAAGGGGGAGATGCCCCCCCTTTTCAGCCCACCTAAAATTGCCAACTGCATGCTGTTACTGTAGCTCAGAAATGTATGAAGAAACCAGTCATATGCGAACCATTTACACTGTCCACCTGCTGTGGTCGCAGGGTCTGCTAAACTAGTTTCGTCATCTGGGTCAGTTCTCCTGAGGTGGTCTGCCACTGGTTGCTATGGCTTATACATATGAAAAAAATAACAAGCAATTTTTCCCTTTAGGAGTTTTAAAAAATATATAATTTCATCTATTTTTCCTTTCATTAGAACTTCACATAATGACTCCTACTGCACAACCCTTTCTATAAAAATGATGACTATTATAATTTAATGAATAAAGAAATATCTTTTCTTAGCTTGAGCTGAATTGCAGCTTTAGCAAAAGTTTCGCAACCTTATTCCTCCATTAATGAGACGCTATAATTTCTATTTTAGAACCCCTACACTTTCTCTGGAATTGCTGAATTCAGGTTATACCACCATTAAAATACACCTTTTATATAAGTTTCATATTACTCTTGTAATTGCACAGAAGTCAGTGCTGGCAGCTGATATCAGGCTCATTCGAGATGAACTGAGCCTCGCCTGGAAAGCTGATGAGACCAGGCGGCCGCAGCAGGGGGTGGTGACAAAAAGCTGCAGTTAAGTCAGACAGTTTCCAGCGTATTTCAAAGAATATACAAGAAGTGGCAGAAACATCCTGTTAGATCATCTGTAGGCTACCTGTAGTCTGACAACCACAGCCGGTGAGTTATGGTTGAAGAGCAAGCTGGGATCAAGTTGGACACAAATCTAACCATCATGCATTGTGCGGTGATTGCAAGTGATCGATTCTGAGCTGCAACAAGCCTGTCGTAATTAGCGGCTGACTTACCAAATCAAACATTCACTTGCCTCTGCGAATGAAAATGCAAACAAATTTTCGGGCCTGGGTGCCATATGAAGACTGATTTAAACTATACCTCCCAGGGACAGCACTAATCTGGCCTCAAATGGATAGAACTGAAATGACCTCACTCCAGTGAATTGGACTGATGAAATTGGCTGGTCTGAAGTGGACAACACAGATCAAAGTTGACAGAAGTGAATTACAATGCTATAGAATAGACTTGAACATACTCAGCTGGACATCACGAGACTGGATAGGCTCAACCTGTATGGAACTGATGGATCCTGGGTTGCTCTGAAGGGATTAATTGTATAATGTCGCCCAACATCAAGCAAAGCTTAGCTGCCCCATTATTATGCGCAGCTATAGATAAATCCCTCTTCGGCTCTTATAGTGAGAACGTATTGAAAAATGGCATGTAACTAGTTGATTGTAGGGGGGTTCAATAACAATAGGCTCTCAGTATGAGCTGTAGCCTTTAGGACACTGTAATGCTCCTAATTCTACACAATGGGCTCATTTACAGGCCCAGCTTTATCGCAATGAGCCGCACAGAGCTTTATTATGAAGCTTGCTGCTGGGAGTTTTTTCTTTGTAAAACTATAATGACGGCACAGAGGATTTATTGCTCCTTTCTTCCTCCAATCCCCTCCATCCTTTATCGTACCCAGGATGGCGAGCACCATGCCATCTTTCAGCACCTCCATGGACCCCGAGCAGACGAAGAAGATGGCCTGCAGCGCGTCGCCCTGGCGGAGGAGGTACTCTCCCGGAGCACAGAAGGAGGTCTTGATGTGCAGCGACAGGGAGCGCAGGCAGCCGCGGCTGGCGGAGGCAAACAGCGACAGCTCCAGGATCTCCTTGTTAAGGTGCATGGTGATGTCGGATCGCAGCTCGTCTGGGAAGTCCTTCAGCAGCTGTGGAGGGAGTGTGGCAGAGAGAGAATGAGACCAAGAGGGAGAAAGAGGGAGGAGAGGAGAGGCGTGACAGCTGTGAAAACACAACCATGCTGCAACTCAGTGATTAAATTTCCAGCCTTGGTTGCCTTTGATTTGATTCCTAAGCTATTGTACTACAGAAAACACTCGTGTCAAGCCAAGTTAAGTTTATTTACATAGTGCAAAATCAATAGTTTGCCTCAGAGGGTTTTATAATCTGCACAGCACATGGCACCCTATATCCTTAGACGGCTGATTCAGAGAGGAAAACCTCCTCCAAAATACGTACAGTACACTGTATAATTTAATTTCCAGTCAGCACATAAACAGCATGATTGGTTTTCTTTGTGTGATGCTGAATATATTTTACATCTATGAACAAGATGTTTTGAGTCAGAGCCTAAAACACTGATATTAATTCAATGATGGAGCCTCAGAATAAACATGCCTGGGTTAAAAAAAACAAACACTATAATTTACTAATACTGTAGAAATCTCTTATGATGATTACGTCTGTCCGGGTCAAATTGATCACTATAAGTGGATGATTACTATAACCCAATTTTTTTCCTTATATTTATTTCTAATGCGGATTACCACCTAATTGACATTTGTGTATATATCACATGAATATAAAGTGATGAAACAGACAATTTCACTATTCACTGATTTTTAGTGACTATTTCAAAATACAATGAAGCAAACAGTTTTCAGGTTACTGTGCAAATTAAATAACCATGTATAACTCAAATACACTAGAATACAGTTTGTCATAAGCTTTAAGGAGACTACATCCTTCTTTGAGAGAAAATTACTCCCCCACCATCACGATTTCAATGTGCCCACAGCACCAGGTGGTCAGCTGGAAGCAGACAGGTTACTATGAGGCAAGGTATCATGGGAGTAAAACAAAAAGAAAAAAATATTGAACTTTTAAAAAGAAGTTTTCCATAAATCGTCACATATGAAAAGACCCAAAATGAACAGTGCAAGCCAACCACTTGATTACAATAAGCCAATTATGTAAAGAGTGTTTGTACAGGAATGATTCGGCTTTCAACACAATATACACAGTTGCTACACACAAAACATAAACAATCAAATTCAATCTGGAAAAACCTGTATCACAGTAAAAAAAAAAAAAAAAAAAGTCAAAACATTGCATATCATCTGTCTGTCAGTCTCATTGTCGTGACGGAGATCTGGGGCTCACCGTCACATAGAGTCGATCAATGAGTCGTCAGAGCCAAGCTGACTTTAATCAACAGGCCCATCTATAATTCATCTGTCTGGGATTCATCATCATCACTCCATCTCGGCGCTGATCGGGACTCTGACAGCTGTCTCGCAGGCATTCACAGCCTGGAGGGACGAGCTGCTATTAGACTACAAACTCCCTCTGTTTCCCTCGGCTTGTCAACAGAAAGGTGATGCTCACCACCTCCTTTTCCTGTTTCTGTTTTGTTTAAGCTGTTCTCATGCCAACATTTGCAAACCTTGATCTGTCTCCATCTGTTTCCATTTTTCATTATATTATATTATATTATATTATATTATATTATATTATATTATATTATATTATATTATATTATATTATTTATTGCATTAAGCAGTATGCAGCAAGCTCTCAAATTAATGTAGTAAAGTAAAAAGTACAATATTTACATTTGACACAGTGTAGCAGTGAGGTAGTAGCATAATGCAGAAATAAATACTCAGGTAAAGCACAACTATCCAAAAAAACTACTTGTACAGTGCTTTAGTGAATATTTTCCTCCATTACCTGAGACTCAGTGCGATGTCCTGTTGTCCCAGTTTCATGTGTATTGACATGGTGATGCAATTGTGTCACCTAAATTCATCACATCTTTCTCTACATTGCTTGTACTTGGCACATATGTATATAAATGAAAAACTCAACAGCAATGTCTCTTTCCAGAGATCATGACCAGGAAACTCAAGATAATTCACAGACCTTGTTGCGAGCGGTTTCATGCAGTTTTCATGAACTATTTTCTTTCTACCGAACTACACCCATTGATAGAATGCAAAGGCTAATGCACACTGTCAGTTTCTTGTCGACAGGTATGTAGGAGGAAGACACAAGTTCTGCACACTGGCAATAAACCTTACTAAAGATACAACATTTCAGGTGTTAGACCTTCATTAGTTAAAGCACTAATAAAGGTAAAGCAGGTAAATTACTGGTGAAAGTCTGAGGACCAAAACGCATCTTTGCAAGTTTATTGCAAGTAAAGAACAGTGCTAGCTACAAGTTACAATCATTAATAAATTAATTAATGATAAAATTATAGCATTAATTCATGCTAAAACATTAACCCTAATGCACATTTTAAACTTCTCTACATTCCTTGTAATTGAGGCATTACAGGACAGTGTGTGGGAGTTCTCTCTTTTCTTACCAAACTACGCCCACCAACTGTTTCACTAGCTAGCTCAGCGATGCTAATGTTAGAGCTCAGTCGAAATGTTTACCATTAATTAATTAATGCTAAAACATTAGCATCAACACACATCTGAGACAACATAAGTCTGACTTCAGCTACTTTAGCTATAATGCGTGGTAAAAAAAAAAAAAGAAAAAGAGCATTAATGTTTTCATCTGTCTCGTCCATGAGTAGATGTACGCTTCTCCCTGCGCTGTGATATGATTGCCAAGTGTAGTTCAGTACAAAGAAAATAGTTCCTACATGAATTAGCCCCCTCCTTTACTCACAATCCACCCATGACTGTGTGGCTTCACATCACTCAAACTTTGTAGTCAAGTTCACTGATAACTGTGTTGGGCTTTATCACCAATGGAGGCAAAATGGCCTACAGGAGAGAGGCTGGCAACTTGTCATGGTGGAGCCAGGAGAACAACCTCTCCCTCAACATGAACATGAACGTGAACTGTGGAGAGAGGAAGCCATTTTAAGTTCCTTGGTATTCACATCACAGAGGATCTCTTCCACCCGAGGCAATTAAAAAAGTTTGGCATGGGACTCGGCATCCTGCGTGTATTTTACAGGGACGTGTCTAAAAGCATCCTAACCGGTTGCATCGCAGCATGGTATGGGAGCTGCACTGCTCACATTCGCAGAGCAATACAAAGGGTTGTGAGGACAGCTCAAAAGATCAGCAGCTGTGAGCTTCCCTGTATCCAGGACATTTACGGAGGTGGGTGTATTAATAAGGCACATCAGGGACCTCAGCCACCCCAACAATGGGCTTTTTCAGCTGCTGCCCTCTGCCAGGTGTTATCGCAGCCTCAGAGCCAGGACCAGCAGGCTCCATGACTCTTTCTTTCATCAAGCAATTAGACTCATGAACACTACCTAACAATAAGACAGTGAGGTTACACTGGCAATGTATATAGTCACTTTTATTACTGCTGAAAGTTCTGTGAGTTTATTCTCTTATTATTTGTCTTTGCTTTGCTGCAGGTGGCAAGACCTAAGATTTTTGCTCTTTTTAGTGTGTGAATATGATCGAGATGCAACAATAAAACTGAATCTGAAGCTGAGTGCCATCTTGTTCCATTACTCTGCAACTCATGCCAAAAGAATCTAGACGGATAAATAGCACAACAGGGCAAGAAAAAAATATGTATTTTTGATTTTAGGGTGAACTGCCCCTTTACACCCATGAATCTCAAAGTTACAAAATATCCTGTCATCCACTAATGACTATGTAAGACAGAGAAGTGGTGTCTTCTGTCCTCTCCCTGTCAGTCAGCACTGAGGAAAACGTATCACTCTCACGTTGTAAAGGGTCGTGTAATATCGATCACATTACTACTCATGTGATGAGTTTGAATGTGGACGATACGTGAGCAATGAGTAGTACGTGATCTTTCAAATGAATTATTGATCCCTGCATGCTGTGCTGTCAGGTGTCAAAAACAGAAGTTAACTGAAAAAGGGAGGATAATGATCTATACCAGTAAGTATAATACGCTGGTAGTACCTCATTACAGTCGATGCCGTTGTTGACCGACCAGGTTGTCTGAAAATACTCCAACATTCGCTGCTTGAGGCTCTGCGGCAGGTGGTGGACACGGATGAAGTCCTTGAGGTCTTTGGTTCTGGTGTGGTACTGGGACCAGCGTGAGTACATCCTCTGGATAATGGCAGTCACATTACCAAAGACCAAGGCGTGCATCAGTGCTGCAAGGAAAAACAAAAGGGATAAGAAGTTTGAGGGGGTAGATAGTGGAGTAGGAGCATGAATGAAATATAGAGAAAGGGACAATCAAGACAGGGAACCAAAATAGGTAAACCTGGATGCTATTTTAGCAGGAGGCAGGAGCTTGGCGACAGCAGAGAAATATTTTAGTAAACTAACCTCAACAGGGCCAGAGTGTAGGAAGAGCAGCAGCAGGGGCTGAGCATTAGAGGTATGACTGGGATTTGCACTTGGACCTCCTGCCTGCTCAAACCAGGTCAACATAGCAGGGACAGAAACAGGGAGTAGCCCTGTTCTGTCTTATTTTCATGTCCTCACACCAAAACACATCTCTACAGAATCCCACAAATCCTACCACTATATTACACATATAGTCTATACTGCCAACAGATAGAAACAACAGCAATAAAGTCACTTTGTACTCAATTAAGTGTTTATTTTTACAGCAGCTTGTAGGCTGCATAATTGCCTCCATGTTTGATTGATGGGATCTCTATACAGCACTAAAAAAGCTCCATAGTGGCAGAGACGAGGAGGAACTTAAATCCATCAAAAACAACCAGTGGTGGAAGAAGTATTAGATCCATTACTTAAGTAAAAAATACTAATACCACACTGTGAAAATGCTCAGCTACAAGTAAAAGTCCTGCATTCAAAACATTTTAGTTTACTGACGCCACTTTTTCAAAACTCTTCAAATAGTGTGTTACCAACATGCATTTTGGCCACACCACCTCACCTCTTTAGCCATCACCTCAAAAACTCACTAAATCCAACAAAATACTTCATACATGTCACACATTATACAGTAGAATAAGAACAACTTCTCACTTTCTCTCTTTCTCCTGCATTTGGCCACAATTTATCATCAACATCAAATCTAAATTTCTAATCCAACCATGCCACTCTTTCCACACCAACCTGTCTTCCTCGATCCAATGTTTCCAAACAAAATCATTTTGAAGCTGGCCTCTTTTGTCTGTTTGGTAACGACATCAACAACACAACACCTGGGTAGACTTTCAGCTAAAACTGCAATCTGCTATTTGGAGATTTTTCCAAATGTGTTCGCATTTGAAAAATGTGCAGCTAATGTCTAGTGTTTTACAGGTGGTGGAGTACGGATAAGGAAAGAGTTTGTGTTTTTTTTAGAAAATGTGGTCATTGAATGCGTTTTGAGTGAAAACAATAAATAATGATTTACAGTTTATAGAGCTGTTTTGGTGACTGTGTGGAGAGTTTTGACAGTGTGGCTTCAGTCCTGTCAGTGTTTTCTTATTTTTTTTTTTTAAGTTATTTTTTTGGCCATTTTGCCTTTATTAGATAGGACAGCTTGGAGAGTGGACAGGAAACGGGGCAGAGAGAGGGAATGACACGCAGCAAAGGGTCGAAGGCGGGAGTCGAACCAGCGGCCGCTGCAGAGGACTACAGCCTCAATACATGGGGCGGATGCTCTACCAACTGAGCTAAACCTCCGCCCCCAGTGTTTTCTTATTAACCGCTGTCTGTCCATCAGGTAACTCTATAAGCCTCACACCTTGGTACTGCACTCTGGCCTTATAACATTTAATAACATCTTTATGACAAGCCCAGATGGTACCACTAATAAAATGTAATAACATCTTTATAACAAGTCCAAGTACCACTTCACTTGCGCTCAAAGAAAATATTCATGACACACTTATAACGGTCTCATGACAGCCAGTGCCAAAACTGAACACATATGACAGTTTAAAGTAAAGTTAAAAAAATAAATAAATAAAGCTAAATATTTTCTTCAAATTTGACATCCCAAACAGTGTCAACTTTGCATTAAAAATGCCACGATTGACCAAATGACACTTACTGAGTATAAACATTAATAAAGACTTACTAATGAAATAGTTATGAGTGAAATTTTACCATTTATTTAGCTTCAGGACATAAAGAAACACTTCATCTTTCTGTTTTCAGAAAAAACAAATTGAAAGTCACCAATTTTGAAGATACATGGTTTTCAGTGGACAGGAAGGGTAGAAAAAATGTAGTCTGACCATTAACTAAAGTTATCAGACGAACGTAGAGGAGTAGAAAATATGATATTTACCTCTGAGATGTAGTAGAGTAGAAGTATAAAGTGGTATTAAATGGAAATACAACACACAAATTTATCGTTAAATACAGTTCTTGTGGTAATGTACACAGCTACCTTCCACCACTGCAAAAAGATTCAATTTTTTCTGCCATGTAAACATGATTTAACATCATGCTTATTATAAGCTTTCGATTTCTGTGACCAAATACTCAGACAAACCAGTCAACCATATAATGTTATATTTACATTCATGTCTTGCAGCTCTGCACCTCCCAGACAGGAGCATCAGTGTCAAGACTGAGAAGAGCCGGTTTGATTGGTATGACAGATGACACCTGCCATTTATACACCCACAGATAATGTATTCTCCTTATCTCATTCAGTTTCCAGCTGTGCTGCAAGGTGTCGACATCTCTGGACATGAAAACACTGAACACAGACCTCACAGCAGGTGTGACTGTTGGGCCACTGAATCCTTTTCTGACATACGCATTGATTAGCTTTTAGTCACTGCATTTAAAATTGATGGCATGAGGTAACTGTTAATTCAGTTATTAATATTTTAAAGTGTACAGCAAAACAAACTTCATTTAATTCAAATGAGGCAATAACACAATTTTTTCCACAAACTCACTGCATTTGACCCATGCTCTGCTATAAATATAAACAGGTGCTTTGTGTTAGTTTTCATTTCGCGTTAATACACAAGGGACAGTATGCGTATGTGTGGTGTGCATCTGTGACTGCGACTGCCCTGAGGCAGCCAGGGACATTTAACATTTAGCCGAACCAGAGCGGGGAGTGTCCACAGGGAAAACCCCGCCACGGTGACCTCTCTTCACCCCCCAAAAACCAAACCTAGTCTAACAATCCACTTTAAACTGGATCAGACCATCTTGCAAAGGTCTGTTTAATATATACTATACTTGTTAAATACTACAAGTGACAGGCCAGGGATGAAAATCTGATTTTGTTGTTGATATCGCTATTCTCTTTTCCTGCACTTAGATATGCTATGGGCAAGGCTCATCTGTGTCGAAAAGAAAACCAAATTCTGAAGATGGTTAACTAAAGGGATGGACCTTCAAAAGTGACATATTTTCACATGTTGAGAACTCTAATGTTAGCAAAAGCTATCCAACTAGCTAGCTAAACTATCTTATGATTGATGTATATTAGCCACCATTTGCTAACATTAGCTCAAATGTAACAAACGAGCTATCGATTGATGTAGATTAACTGGCTAGTTAGCAAGCATTTTGCAAAGCAAAACATGAACTAACAAAAAATGTAGATTAGCTCACTAGTTCGCTAGCATTTTTCTAACATTACCTAATGGAGACATGACTGAATGTCACTTTTACTGGTCCCCCAGCACCATCTTATTACCATCTTTGCAATTTGGTTTTCTTTTCAAAATAGACGAGTGTAGCAAATAAAATATTTAAGTAATGAAACAGAAAAAGAAAAAGTGGACTGTTGTTTGAGCACAATGCAAAAAAGGGCGGAACTTAGCAACTTAGGGACTTAACAGATGTAAATCATACATTAAAATTCTACATGTTGTCATATGTATTGGAGCTGTATAAGACACAAATAAAAATCAAAAAGGTCATTTCCAAACCACTTGTAGACCTAAAAAAATATGATGAATTATAATACTTAACATGCATGTGATTACTGATGTTTGTATTCTGTGTACCTCCAATAAGCATGACGCAAATAGAAAAGATCTTCTCAGTGTCTGTGTTGGCCGACACGTTTCCGAAGCCCACGCTGGTCAGACTGCTGAGGGTGAAGTAGAGTGAGGCGACGTAGACGCTGCGGATGGAAGGTCCGCTGCCAGTCCCATTCACACCTCCTATGGCATAGTAGGGCGACTCCAGACGCTTCCCCAGTTCATGGAGCCATCCTGTATTTTAAGATGTTGGAAAATGGGCATATTGATGAATGGAGGGACAAATGGACGGTTAGAGCTGCAGAAACTAATGCACTTTCATTGTATTTTTCTATCTGTCACTGAAGAGAATGGTCATTAAGAGGCAAACATGGGAGAATAATTTTCAAGAAACAATATC
Source organism: Lutjanus campechanus (assembly GCA_027495735.1). Taxonomy (NCBI): domain Eukaryota; kingdom Metazoa; phylum Chordata; class Actinopteri; order Lutjaniformes; family Lutjanidae; genus Lutjanus; species Lutjanus campechanus. The sequence goes on along the minus strand of JAJHUR010140015.1, from coordinate 15,350 downwards.
TGTTCTGAAGCAGTATTTACAGTAATAATACAAAAAAACGAATATTTTTATCTGAAGGGGTGTGCATAAAACTGCCATTACACGGTCAAAACCATGTCATGATGCCTGCCATGAACATGAATGTTTATGACGGTTGTCATTAAGTGTCATTCAATCAGTTATGTCATTTCTAATGCAAAGTTGACATTGTCTGAGATGTCATTGTTGTGACAATTTGACCTTAACTAAGTCAAAATTGTTTTAATGACAACTTGACATTAACCAAGACAAAAATGTCTTTGTCATGACAACTTGACATTATCTGCCTTAAAGAAAGTGTTTAGTTTTATGTTTTCACATGACATTAAACTGTCATATGTAGTTGGTTTTCACACTGGCCACTGCCATGAGACCATTATAATGTGTCATGAATATTTTCCTTGACCTCAACTTACGTGGCACATCTTTGACTTGTCATAAAGATGTCATTAAATGTTATCAGGCCAGTTTGACGACAGACTGTCCACCTCTGTAACTTACAGAGCCAGCTGATGGACAGATAGCAGTTAGTTTGTTTACTTGTTGCTAAAGTAGGCGAACCACTGTCTGCTGTTATCTGTAGCTGGCATTAGCTAGTTAGCTCAATTAGCCGTGGAGCTAACTGCCTAATTAGCTGACTCAGCTCCAGGGTGCCAGGAGCAGAAAAAAAAAAGTCCAGTTGTCATAACAAAGACATTATTGGCAATTTGAAAGTCAAGATGTCATTACAAAGACAGCTTTGCATTAAAAGTGAGCAAGTGACACTTCATAACAACAGGCATAAACATTCATTATAGGTCATGACAGGTGTCATTACATGTTTATGACAGTCTAATGACATTCTTATACACACCACTTCAAATTTAGTGTTAACCTTTTCAAAAAAAAAAGATATATGCTCTGAGCAGCATCTACAGTAATTACTAAAGAAGTCAAAAGAAGCCTAATCACAAAGCTCTGAAAAGCTATTTTCACAAATTTTCCACAGACTTCTCACTTTCCCAACAGCCTAGATGTTATCACTTCAAGTGCACCATGTGATCTTTTGTGTTTTTTAGATCCAACGAGCTGCACTGCATCTGCAAGCTTAGTGCAGTGAAGCACGTAGATGCAGACAAATCTGACAGCATTGTTTCCCGGTTCTGGAGACTGTGGTGAGCAGTAGAACAATGGATTTAACAGTGGAAGCAGATCAGATGGTTGGGAACCAGAAGTGATCCCTGGTCAGTACAGTGCGGAGGAGACATGAGGCTGATCCCAGGAGAGTCTCCTGCAGACACTGATGAATGGTAATTGGATGGAAGCCCCTCAGAGCTGCCCGACTTCAACACTCACTTCAGCATCAGAAACGCATAATTAGGATACAACACATTAATCCTGCCTCATGCGCTGACCTGTTATTTTATGACACTGAAACGCAGTAATTGGTGAAGAGAAATCTGCATCGTTCTCATGACCCAGTCAATGCTGACCCGGAACCGGTTAGGAAGACACTCGAGCGAGGTAATTGCAAGCAGTGCAGCTCATCGATACTGACCAGAGATCAGCCCAGGGGGCCTCATTATACGAGGGACCTGGAGGCTGCGGGGGAATTACGAGAAGAATCATGCCAGTCGCTCAGTCAGACACACACACTGATGTAACTGTTGCTCTCACATTTTCCATTCAATACTTATTTTACAACAGACTCAGAAGTCAGTAAAATCAATGAGGAAATCATAAACTTAATGAAGCCGTTTGCTGAATTATTAAGGGACCCAGACAGACTGCCTCTGGACTCTAAACACCTGCTCCATGACAACAAAGTTATTAGCAAAGACCTAGTATCCACATCTCTTTTGGGACTTTTTTGATTAATATTTGAGGTCATATTACCTCATTCCTTTAATGGGATAGCATTTGAAGTGGGGTTGTATGAGGTACTCATCGATAGTCAGGAGTACAGCTGTAGACAGAGTCAGCAGCAGGAAATATTTTGGCTACTTAAAAAAAGGTCCACCTAAAAGAATCAATATCACTTTAAGCGTACACTATATTCAGAATATTTTCACCACTACACACCAATTATATCTCACAGAACACAGGAGTTGCTTATCCACCACTGCCTCCATCTGTTAGTCTGTTCATGTTATTGAGTGACGTTAGTGTTTTAAAGGTCAGTTTGGATTCAACAAAGTCACACAACAACACAAACAAACACAAACAAATCAAGGCAGAGGTAGACCAGCAGCTCCTGTGCTCCTGTGAGGTAAAATTACTGATTTCCTCCTATGGAGTTCGGTTGGTTTGGAGAACAATAATTGGCTTATGTAACAGTGGTTTCATCAGAAAAGGCTGTCTGACATTAAGGTAAAGATATGAAAATATTCTAAATATAGCAAACACTTAAACTGATATAGAGTTTTTTAGGTGTTAAAATACATTTTGCTGTGACCCTGTCCACAGCAGTACATTGCTTACCTTCCATGCTAGTACTCCTCCCTACTTCTTCAAACTAGGGGGTGCTATCCTATCCTAAGACCAAACAATGCATCTATATTTGTGTTAGGGGTTTCTTTAGGTTAAATGGTTTTAATTCCTGTTTGTACATAAACCTCTGTCTTAATAGCTTGACATCAGATCAACAGATATCAGATAAGACCTACTGAAAAAAAAGCTGCACGTTTCATGGATCAATAGCTTTTCAGATGATTTGGAAATAATGAGCAATGAAACCGCAGTGCATCAGAGTATTGATATATTTACCAAGCGCCCATACATACATGACATGTGAGGGGCTTGGAGAGTTGAGATAAAGAGGAAGTTAAATCTGGATTTTAAAAAAAAGAGCAAAGAGAGAATGAAAGTGTGGAAAGATGAGTCTCCTATATAAAATGTATGTGGAATTTATGTGAAGGAAATGAAAAATTACTTTTTTTTTTGTTAATGCCATATCAATAAAAACCCAACATTTAAGCTTTATAGCCTTTATTCTGAACCATGAGCCACGAGCCATTTATTTTTACACATTTTTGCCCATAAAAATGTTTCCTTTATATTGATTTAGTGCAGAGGTTGACAAAACTGGATAATGACTCCCTCAGCTCAGAAAATGTAGATAAAATGAAAACACTTCATCCAGCCTCACTACTGCATGAAAAACACAATTACTTTTGCAGCAAGAACACAAAAACTCTATGTCACACTATGAATATCCATTTCAGATCCACTCTGAAACTGCCACACTGGACTGAGATCAAATCCCTACAAAATCTTTCATTTTTACAGATTTCCCTCGATTGGTTTTCAGTGCCTCCTTCCGTCCCAACCCAACATCATAATTATTGATGCTTGATGCAACATGGTTATGACTTAGCATCATGTACGAGAGCTGACACCGTCTTGCTGCAGGTACACTTCTCATGCCATTCAACTCTCACGACAGCAGCAGGTATGGACAGAGGCTTTAGTGTTGTGCTCACTTGCTGAACACATCTTGTACACTTGTTGTACATATGTTCTTATGTATTGTTTCTTCTGTACTTGTTGTGTAGTGAATTAGGAGAAGAAATAATATCATATTTCATATCAAAGCAATAAGTAGTACAGCAAAAAAATCCTGTTAGATTACACTCAAACCATTCTTATCATATGACATTCCCCAGTAACACTGATCTGATCCGAATCCCAGTGTGATGGAAAAAAGGAGGTCATTATAATGAAATAATAAGTCACAATCAATGTAATCAATAAGTCATTATTTTGAGACACTATCTCATCATTTTGAGTTACTGTCTCATTATTTTTAGATACTAAGCCATTTTGAGATAAGTAAGTCATTATTTTGAGAAAGTTGCTCATTATATTGAGGTACTAAGTCATTATTTTGCTACTCAGTTTCTCATAATAATGATTTACTGAATCCTTTTTCCTCATCATATTGGCAGAAATGGGCTTCTATAGATCTAAACTGCACTGATAAAAGCAGAGTAAAGGTGTTTTTTGGCAAAACTTCACCTATTTCAAAGGTGCTCAGAGAAGGGAAGAAGGTGAGGGAGGTCAAAACTCAAGTTTTGACCTCCTAAGCTTCAACAGTGGCTCAAGATAGACTTGCTGGTCTTGACACCCCTGAGGAAAATTGTGTTTCTCACAAGTGTCTTTTCTTTACCTTCAGAGAAATAAATGAGCGAGGGATCTTTTCCTGAGCTCATCAGTGTCTCGGAGGTTTCTCCTTAACGACCGTGTGGAGGAATAAGACCATAATTTGACCACTGAGACAAATTTAAGGTTTCTTTTAGATCTCACTGATATCTCAAGAGCTGATTATTTAAGACAAATCTGAGATCAGTGCAGTGAGGCAAAAGAAAGAACATTTTGAAATGTTGAATTGGGCTCAAATTAGTCTCGGGCTGAGATGAGCCAAAGGCTCAGGAGTCAAATCTACAAAGTACGAGAAAATGGTTAAAGTTTCGTATTTGTCTTAATTTGACATCATTTATGCCTAGGAGAAACAGGCTAAACAAAGACAAAATCTTATTTTGAACTTTTCCTTTCCTCTGGAACAGTTCCCAATAGCACCACCACCACAATCCTTCATTCAGTTTTAAAACATCAACAGCTGACAAAACAGTCAACAGTCAACAACAACTGAGCTGGGAGCTGACTTCATCATTTTCCTTTACTTACCGATATCCCAGTTGTAGGCATTGGCCTCCATCTCCATCTTGCCGATGATGTACCAGATGCAGGCCATCCAGTGAGCCAGCAGGGCGAACATGGACATGAGCAGCGTCAGGACCACGGTGCTGTGCTGCGAGTAGCGGTCCATCTTCTGGAGCAGCCGCAGCAAACGGAGCAGACGGACTGTTTTTAACAGGTGGACCACAGACACCTGGGGAAAAAAAGAATATAAGGTGGATTTATTTTTAGGTTGCTGACAGTGGCTTGGTCGATTTCATGCAGTTTCTGTCATGAAGGGCATTTACGTGTATCAACACTATGTAGTTACCACCTCCCTCTCCACTACTACAGCTCCTGCAGGCAACACGTGTTTCTTTCCTTTTCAAAGAATGATCAAGTACCACCGCTACAAAACCTCCTTTTCCTTTCTTGAGATTTTCTGGTGCTCTGCTGAGGGCAAGGTCAGAGAGACTGACAGATATAAAGAGAACAAAACAGAAACTATGAAAGTGAGAAGCACACTGCAACCATCTCCCTTTTACGGGCAGTAAACCTCATGGGAAGAGCGATAAACCAGCTTAATACACACACATTACTTAGCCCTGCTTGAAGTGACAAAAAGCACTTAACGTGCTTCACGTCCTCTGCTCAAATGCTCTCAGATACTATAATTAGAAACTTGACAAACGCTTCATCAACAATATGATCTATATGAAGATTTCCTGATGAAGGATGCTTGAATGTAAAATTACCAATTACAGCAATCAGCCGCTTGCTCACAGGTGTGTTTGTTTTGTTGTTTAATCCTCACCACTGCAATACGGTGATGCTCTGTTCTGCCACTCTTTAAAGGGAGAGTTCACATTATTTGAAGCTGGGCTGTATTAAGTACTTATTGATAGTCGGAGTATTAGCTACAGTAGGTGCTGGTTGGCGTGCCCCCAGTCAGGAGAAGCAGAGAGGAGTTAAAGCACGAAAGCAAAGCAATCTACTGCTTTAGATGGGTTCAACAACTAAAGGTATTCTAGCCACTTAAAAAGAGGTTCACCTAAAGAAATCAATATCAATTTTAGTGTACACCATATTTAGAATATTTTCACTGCTTTACTTTGCCATCAGAGAACCTTTTCTGACAGAAAACCACCATTATATAAGCAGAATATTGCTCTCTTCAAACCAACCAAACTCCATTGTCAAAATCAGTAATTTTACCTTGCAGGACATGTGAGTTGCTGGTCTATTGTTGCTTTGATTTGTTAGTTAGTTTGTTACTGTTTGACTTTCATGAATCCAAATCATCCTTTTAAAACACCACAGACAAACAATAATACAAACAAATTAACTGATCACTTAGTGTGTTGTGTGTGGTTAACTCACTAATTTCGAGTTTGGTTGGTTTGAAAAGAGCGATATTTGGCCAAATAAAAAAGACCCTCCCAAAAAAATCAATATCAGTTTTAATGTATGCTTTATTTAGAATATTTTCACTGCTTTGCTTTGTCGTCAGACAGCCTTTTCTGACAGGAAACTGCTGTTATATAAGCCAAATCTTTCTCTCTCCAAACCGACCAAACTCAACCTCACAGAACATGGGAGCTGCTGGTCTATTCCTGCGATGATCTGTTAGTCTGTCTGTGCTATTGTGTGACTTTGGTGTTAAGCTAAGTTCAGATTTACAGAAGTCACACAATAACACTGACAAACTAAGAGATTGAGGCAGCGATATACCAGCAACTCTGTTGTTCTGGAAGATAAAACTATTCATTTCACTTATGGAGTTTAGTTGGTTTGGAGAGAGCGATATTAGCGGGCTTATAAGATAGCAAAAAAGGCTGCATGGTGGAAAAGTAAAGCAGTGAAAATATTCTTAATAGAGTGTAAACTTAAAAGAATATAGATTCTTTTAACTGGGGGCATGCCGACTGTAGCTTAGACACTGAGACACACTTCATACAACCCCACATCAAAAAATCTGAACTATCCCTTTAACAAACAAAACTTTTACAACTTTTTGAAGTTTTCTGCTTCCTTCTACAGACTCACACACAACACACAATGTTGGGCTCCCTTTCACACTTCTCCCCACATTCTGTCGATGTGATGTGAATGTCATCCATTGTGCACCTGCTCCTCTGGCAATCTCCACCCACAGTCCATCATTTAGGGCCTTGACATTGCGTATTCCCAATGGAGAAAGACACAAACACACATGTTCTCCTACACACAAACAGATACACGTATACACACACCAGGTTTTATTTAGAAGGATGTAGGACATGGGGGATATTTGTAACCTTTCTATGAGGATGTATGTTGCATGTGTATTTGTGTAGTTTGTGTGTAGTTTGTGTGTGTGTGTGTGTGTGTGTTTGGGGGGTGACAGGGGACTGAAAAAGTGGGACAGATATTCTATAGAAAAGCTATAACGTAATAACTAAAATAAATAGAGGGAGACAGAGGGAGGAGGTGGGACATAGGTGGCAGGAAGGAATGATGAGGAAAAAGGAGAGAGAAAATGTGTGTGTGCGTGTGTGTGTGTGTGAGAGAGAGAGAATTACACAATCAGAGTGTTTGAGCAAAGCTAAGGGGAGGAGATGTGTGGACACAGTCCTTATCAGAGCTGCCCCTGCATGTGTCTCCAGTATGCTTTATGGCAGTTTTTCCACACTCTTTCTGTGAGAAATAGAGAACTGGTGCAGCACGAGGGGTAATGAAGCCTCCTACCGAGCCCTGGGGAGAAGCTCCATCTCCTCTCCACCATCTATCACCCCCCCCAACCCCACCTATGGAGAGAGCAGGCTGCGCCACATCCCATTCTCCTCCAACAGCACGAGCAGTAAGCAATGTAATGTACCCAACAACGCATGCTCACCTCCTGCCAGTTTCTCCTTCAACTTTTCCTTCTACCACTTCCATCTCACATTTGCATTCCCGTGGCTCGTCAGGTGTGAAATTTACATTTAGCAACTTGATTGTTTACTTTCCATCTCCTTTTCTAGGCGGTGTTTGTGCTCACGAGGCTATAATTTTACAGAAATGCTCATTATTTCCTCCCCCGCAGCCACGCCTGTAGTGCTCCAAGCCAATCACAACAGTGTGACTGGTCATGTTTATTCTTGTTTATTTTATTGATGCAGCAGTATCAGGCCAATAAGCATGCATACCACTGTTCTCCAATACCAACTAGGCCTCCAGGCCGAGGAGACATAGAAGCCGTGATAATAACTGTAGCAATTATCAACAAATTGCTGTCTCTGGCCCTGTGTAAATACATTATCACTGGCTAAGACTAATGCATGCTGACCAATTAGTGTGGATGATTTTTTATATTAACATTTTGAAGATATGAATGATTAACATTATTGGCTTTTTTCCATCTAAAAAAAATGTAAATATGTCTGGAAATACACATGAACGTGAATCTAATATACAAATCAGCTTATTCTGACACACCTGCTACCTCAGAAATCACCGGTAAGAGTGCAGAGGGCGTTGCTAATGCAGCTAACATTAGCCATGCTACCACTGCTGCCAGCAGGTATGGGTAAGTGCAAACAAAAGGAGACCTGAAAATATTCAATGCATAATATGTAGGCGGTCCCTGAAAAACCTTGTTATTCACAGTGTGTGTTATTCACACCATCATGTCCAATTCAGTGAGTAGCTAGCACATCTAGCTAGCATAGCTAGCTGTAGTCCTATTGGTTTAGGCACTTGAGCGCACATATACACATCTTAAATTATGGCTCGTTTCAGGTTATGTTCCTACAGTGGCAAGTTTACATACATTAATCAGCCATAACTGACCACATGATCAAATACGTATTAGATTGAATAGTTTCATCATTTAGACAATGTCACATGACAGTGAGTCCACATGAGCGCCCTCTCTCTCTCTCTCTCTCTCTCTCTCTCGCTCTCTCTCTGCTGTGACTACAAGTCTGCATGACATGTTTCCGATCAATTTAATGCCCACATGACAACTCTTGGATGACATACGCATTACTGATTATTTTCGAGCACTTTTTAGTGATGATTTAATCTTCAAGCACTCAGAAAACCCAGGTTATTTGAACTGTGGGCACTCTATTTCCTCACTTGGAGCCAAAAAGTGGCGGAGCCTTGTTCCAGTGTGCTCCAGCAGCTCTACACCTATGTACCTGTCTCATCATCAGCATTCATTTCTGGTGTTTGTTCTGTGCCTTCATTTTCAAGCCACAAGCTTGTTTAAATCATAAACAAGATGGGGCATTATATCACTGTCCCTGCAGCCCAACAACCAGTCCAACCCACCAGATATCTTCCGGTTTCTCCGGAGTAGTTTTGAAGAATGAGACTCAACAATCTTATTGATCTGCGATTTGGCCAAAATCTCCCGTCATGGTCTAGATTCTCTTAAGCTGGAAAACAAGCCAAGAGGAGGAGCAGAAGTCAAGTTTTCTCTCAGACCACACAAATGACATTATGAATAGTTATTAACACCTTTTTTAAAGCAATGTTGTTCCTGAGAAAAACAACTTAAGCGCCCCTAAACTTCCTCAAAAGAATATACACAAACAAGTGAGTCACGTATAAAGGGGATGATGGAAAATAGGAAAATATTGAGGAAATATAGATAATACAGGTATTTAACTAAAAAAAGGTGGAGAAAAGTAAAGGAAAATAAAGTCAAGGTTGTTACAAGGTCAATGAAGATCACTTGACAGATTGTAAAACACCCCAAAAAAGGAGGAACGACAGAGATATATGACAAAAACAAAACGAAGGAGAACGTCGGGGGGCACTGCTGAGGCCCCTCGGCTCATTTTGGTGAAATATGGCGTCTGTCCTCAAGGGGGACATCAGTCTGAATGCCCTGTCCTTAGAGGGGACATCATGCAGAAAGCTCAGCAATTTACTGGCCATTCCCACTCTCCCTGCCGGCGGCGAGGGAACTTGTGGCCCAGTAGCCCTACACCCAAATCCCGACCTACTGGGAGCACTTGGTATTTCCATTAATAGAATCTGGAACCAAAGTGCCTGGAGCTGCCTGTCACTGCACCCACCCCTCCTCCACAACTCCCTTTTGTAGTTTAAAGACAGCATCTACTCTTTTACTTTTCCTTTTTTTTTGCTAACACTTAAGATAGGAAGAGTCTAAGAGGTAACTTTTGGAATCCTATCTTATCTTATCTTATCTTATCTGAATTCTATTTTATCTCAGGTTAGGAAATCCTAAATACTCAATCCAATATCGTCTGTTACTGAGCAACTACTACTTCTACAACACCACTTTTCTCATTTTCTCAATTTGTGACCATTGTTTTTTTAATTAGTGAAACATATTGAAGCATAGTGAATAAAAAAAAATGGAGCAAAACATTCACTTTGAGACAGATGAGTTAGAGGTGTTGGTAAGATCTGTAGAGAGATCCAAAGATGTTCTTTTTGGGGGGGGGAAAACGTTGGGACACAAAAGAAAAGAGTGTGGCTATGATACGGACATACAGATGTATTATCCAGACACAGCCTCCACCATATCTGGCGTCTATTGTGTAAAAACGATAAATGACTAGCCATACAGATTAAACAAGTTAGCTAACACTATCGTTAGCAACTGTTAGCAAAAACTATTGTTAGCTACTGTTAGTGAACATTACCATGAGCTACTCTGAGCAAACACTACCAGCAGCTAACACTGCTGTTAGCTACCATTAACTAGTATCTTCAAGTTAGTGGAGTTTTAGATTTTTAGGACTACAACGTTTTTTCCCCCTAAATCAGGTCCTAATCCTAATAAACATGGTAACCAAATATTTAAGATAGGATCTGCAAGTTAGGAAGTTTCTGTAATACGGCCTCTGATATGTCTCTGTTTCTTTCTCACTGTAGTCACTTTGTTTACAATACTTACTCCTCTTTTTGTTGTTTTCACCTGTCCTTTCTTTTTCTTCTGTCTGTAGTCTTTCTCTAAAGCCCCAGTCGACTAGTCTGACCTGTGATTCACGTTATAGTGGCTGAGTGAGCAGCATAAAGCACAGTCAAAGCATCTCTCTGTCTAAATGAGAGGCCAAAGAGCAAAAAACATCCATAAGCAACCAATCAAAACATCCCTCCAGTGTAGTGCTTCCATGGTGTGATATCATTCAGCCGGGGACAAGACAAGAACGTCTACCTAATTGCTCCATGTCTCTGTGTCTTCCTCCATCCAACTGTTCTTTAGGGGGCCATATATTTGACTCAGGCAGAACAGAAAAAAGGGTTTAATGATACAGGTTTGATTGTTTTCTCAGCGCTTGTACAGTATGTGGAATCAATACGCAGAATCAAAGAGGTGCTGGAGCAGGGCTGGAAGCACTCCATGCAATCTATTCTTATGAAATGTCAAATGTGCTGGAGGTGTTGCACTTTACAGTGCACCAATGTGTTGACAGGATTAGAGAGCGGGTCTCTGTTACAGGGCAATCCATCAGTCATGACGGTTTTAGTATTCAAAGTCATGTTCTATTAACTTTTACCTATATTTCACTGTTTATTGTTTATTTCTCTACCTTCTGTGTTTCTTTTTTTCTGTGTTTTTTCGTGTTGTCAGAAAATTCTACACTGTTAAAAGTTGTGCAGGAATTTAGTGGAATCAACTAAACGTTTCTCATTAACTTAAAATAAATATACAAATTTTATTTATTCAAGATAGTTATCTTGAATTGTAGTGTTTATTTTCAGAACACTTCAGAACTTAAAACCATGAGTACTTCCACCTTGAAGTCTTTTGAACAGAAATTATATATTGAATGAATGTACTGTAAAGAATTCACTTGTCAAAAACAAACATGATGAAAACTTGCTGTATCTAATACATGTTAATGTAAATCATGGTTGTTTGGTTGTGAAGATTAGTATTGGGTTCAGTCCCTTCGCCACTTAAAATTAACATTTAATAATTATTAATATTTATATTATGTTTAATTATTAATTCATTGGGAGTATAGTTTCATATATAGTCTTTGTGTCAATGCTGAAAAAAAGTAACTCCAACAGGAGCAGTTCTTTGTGCGAAAAGACGAACTGACTTTTCAAAATTAGTAAATGTAAAAAGAAATCAAACTTATTTGTTTGTTAGTTCAACTTAAAATCTTAAGCTTACTGAGCATGTTTTCTTGAGTAAAACTGAATCAATATCAAGTTTATTTGACCAGAAAAGTTTATTTGTTTTGAATCATTAACAAAATAACCTCAATGCATCTTTTACGGCAGCCCAGAAACTTTTTTAAGTTAAAACAAAGTTTTTACAGTGTACTGAATAATAAATATTTTTGTTCTTTAAATGTTGTATTTTAAATCGCTGATTTTTTAGAGGTCAGTAGCACGAGTGACAAACAAAAACTAACAATAAACAATGTAAACAATGTAACAATGTAAAGTAACACTGATTATGTCTCACTGATCAAACACTGGGGATGAAGAAACAAGCCCCCGGCTACTCACCACGCTGACTTTAAAGGCATAGAGCAGGTCAAAGGGCAATGCTGCCACCAGGTCGATGATGAACCATGTGGTCAGGTAATGGATGCAGATCTGTCGAGCGTCAAAGATCACCTGGCCTGACTTACTGACGTAAGTTGTGCGAAAATTAAAAACAATATCTGTCAGGAAAATAAAGAGACAAACAAACAGAGTTGGAGGTTTGATTTCTGTAAATATTGGCTATTGCGAAGTCTCATGTATAAGTTATAAACACTGAACTCCTCCTGCAGCTGACCTATGATGAAGAGTATCTCCACTGCAATATCGCTGACAGTTGTGCTGCGGGTCAGATCATCATCATCACCGATGAAGCACACATTGTAGGGCACCGTCACAGCAACGTAGAAAGTGGCAAGTAGAATCAACCAATCCCAGCCAGCCTTGAATGTGCTGTAGTGAAGTAAGATGAATTTGGACTTCTTTGCATCAGCTACCTTATACTCTGGGAGAGCAGGCGGATCCCCAAACACATTCTGGACAGGACAGAAAATAAAAGAGACACAGTAGCAACAACTTGTTAGAGCCAGTTATTTTGTTTGGTGGTTCAGTCCATCATAGAATTTGAATGTGGTAAAGAAAGTCTAAACCATGATGAGGCCGGTACAAAGAAACTGAATTTAAAAAAGATAACACCAACCCTTTTTATATAAAGTATTTCCTGGTTGACTGTCAAATAAAATCTGTTATCATGCAGAAAAGACGGTTCTGTGGCATTCAAACTACTTCCTTAACAATTACTGAACATTTTGAATTAGCTGGTTAAACTTGTAGCTGAGTCGTGTTCCAAAATCATTTTGCAAGACCAGGTGTGCAAATTCTTAATAGATAATTGATTGAACAGGGCTTTGAAAGTTACCATACAACCCTAACACCATGCCAGCAGCACAAGATAGACCTCTTAGGCTGGAGATATACTTACTTTAAACCACACGTCCGCATACACAACCCTATGCATCCATACGCATTATGGCTGCCTCGTGTATCCTGCATGGAGCGATGGTTGTGCACATCCTCAGAAATTAATGCTACACAAATGCGAATGCAAATGCACGGTTAAACAGGAAGTGTATCTCCTACTGCACAAAATGCAAGTACTTTAATCATCAATTCCATGTTTCATTTAACCTCTTAAGACCTGAGCTCTTATTTGATATGCATTTTTTATTTCTCTTTGCTATTTGGGCTTATTGGACCCTGATAAGTATAAAAACTAAGCATCATCTTTTTACATGGTGTACTTTTAGAGAAAAATGATGTCCACATATGTGGACACTGGGTCTGAAGTTCCTTAAAACACGATAAAGTCACCTTTGTGTAATAGAGTGCAAAACTCTTTATTTCCACCTTGAACATAGCAGTTTTTTTTCCTGACTGCTTTTGCATGTTTGCATATTTTGAAAAATTTTTGAAAATCACAGTGCAGTTCTCATTCTCAAACTCGGCAAGGTTTGGCGTCAATGGAATAGCCCTCCAGCGCATTCCACGTCCTGCACAATCAGAATGGGAATAAAAATAGTACTTTGTGCAAAGAAGGTTACACATTTACCCATGCAAGCAATTCACTGAGGTATATTGGTGCATAAAATAGATGAATCCGAGTGGATGTTTATAAGAAATTTGGAGATTTATCTTCAAGGCATGCTAAAATAAGAACAATTATAGCTGTTGCGCAGCAATGGTCGGGGCCGGGCAATTTTAGGCAAAATTTGGCAATTCTGAGCAAAAAGCAGAGTGTAGGAAGATGAAAAAAGGTGGTATTCTAATGTGCATTTTTACATCAGTTGAGGCTTGAATTCACAATTTCTGGCACAAGAGACTCTGCATATTGACTGATAGCTAAGCCAAATAAACAGGGCAACGAGACGAGGGATAACGGAAAAGTGTTGATAAAGAGTATTTGTCTCTCCACGAACCTGCCTGGATCATAATTATTTTAACCTCAGTAGTCTCTAATCTGCATAGCATGACACCTGAACATAAGACTTTCACATCAGAATGTCCATTTTGCCTTAGCTGAGACTTGAACTCACAACTTCTGAAACTGAGGTCCAGCTTCTATGTCACTGAGCTAATTGACAAGTGACAGTTCAAGTGTGGCTTCACAAATTGACTAAGCCAAGGATCAGGGTGCCAGACAGTAGCTATCCATGCCATGGAAAAGCAAATTTCAAAGTGAAAGTTCCAAAGCTGTAGCACATATAGTTGATCTGTTGTGAATTTTCCAAGTTTTGAAATTTAGAGACTTGCTGTTGCGCCACCATCAGGACTATTGACTTGTGTTTCCAGTTGAGGACATCTGGCCTGGGACTGGACCTTTGTGAAAAGTTTGGGTAGATTTCTCATATGGAAATGTTGCACGAGCTGAGGCTTGAACTCTCGATCTTCAACACCAAGAACCATCCTCTATCTCACTGAGCTAATTGGCAAATGGAAACATCACCTGTAGCTTCACAAATTGACTAAGTCAGTCACCTGTGTGCAAGACAGCAGCTGTTAGCATGTAAAGCAGTGTTTCCCAACCCTGGTCCTCAGGGAACACTGCCCTGCATGTTTTATATGTTTCCCTGCTCCAACACACCTGATTCAAGTGATCAGTTTGTTATCAGCCTTCTGCAGAGGCTTATGACGTGCCGATCATTTGATCATTTGTGTTGGAGCAGAGAAACAAGTATATGTTAACAATACAGTTTACAGTCAAACATTTTGATGTATTGTAGGCTAAATTTTTGGTAAATCAAAAATCTGTGTGGATCGTTTGTGTAGGACAGTCTGAAGATGCTCTGTTGCAAATTTGGTGTCAATTGAGCAAAAATTGTGGGAGGAGATAGGTTTAATAGGTTTTACAGTTTTTGAAAAAAAAACAGAGTGATGGACTTCATAATTTGCAACAGGTTTAAATGTACGAAAGTTTCTTCAGTATTGGGGCTACATTTTGGTGAAAGTAGCACATATGGTTGATTTGTTGTGAATTTTCAAATCTTTAGAGGCTTGCTATAGCGCCACCATCAGGACTATTGGTCTGTTTTTTTTTTCCTAGTGGCATAGGCTGCCTGTATAATGAAAAAATCAAATACAAATCTATGTAATTTATGTATATGTAATATATATGTGTGTGTGTGTGTGTGTGTATATATACATATATATATATATATATATATATATATATATAT
>JAJHUR010140014.1:0-18297 GCA_027495735.1 Lutjanus campechanus | reverse complement strand
TTTGTAATACTCTCCCAAGGCTGGATAACCAACTGAGTAACTGTTCCAGGGCTCATCATTAATTGTTAATTTGTTGGAACTATTTATCTTACCTAATGTGTTTTGCCAATAGTGTACTGTATAATGTAGTTATGACAGCACATGCTAGTTAGTAATTATGAAGCACACAAACCATACATGCACACAACTAGGTGTATATATATTTCACCAACAATGTGTTGGAATTTACAATCAAATGACTTATTTCAGCTCCTGTATTGGGGAATACTGAGGTCAAACAGAATGCTATCAAATAGTCCTCTGATGTCATCAGCATCAATGTACATATTGTCCAGCAATCATCACTGCATAGAAAATACCAGAGAAAATAAGAAGTTATTCATTTAATTGAATGTTTTTGATAGTTAATTTATAGTTTAGAACTTTAATAATTATGTACTATAATAATGTACGATAATTTTGTTACTGATGGCTACTTACTATTTTACCAAAAAAGAAGCAGAAGAACAAGACAATAAAGAAGAGGAAGAAAAAAAAAGAGAAAACCATGACGGAGATGGGTTTGCCTTCCCAAGTGCATGCATAGCAATTGGCACCATTTTTAATTTAATGTGATTTTTTTCTTTAAACACAAGCATATTTCCTACAGGAAAATCTGGGTTATTCACAAGGGCCCCATTCTCTGTCCAACACATTACCTGATTTCTCTATGGGACCCCACCCCACGGTCCCCAGTGCAACTGCACTGCCTGCACTGTCTATATTTTCGTGTTGTACCGAGGTATCCTGTGCCAAAATCAAATTTATTCCTAAATGAAGATTTTAATAAAACATTTTCTAAACGTAAAAAATAATACCAGACCTGTAACCACTGCGAAGGTGGAATAATGGAGTAATTAATGGGAACTGATGGTACACATTGCACTGTTTCAGCTGGGGGTCAGTGGGGGCTTAAGACCGAATTCAGAGTGACTCTGCTTTTTTGACTCCCAACTAATACCATGGACTTTCACAGCAAGCTCAACTTTTTCTTTTCATTTTCACTCAATTACTGGCCCTATCCTTGAACAGCTTACTTTTATATTACCAACACTATCGTTCTTGACCCTGTGCAGCAAATTTTATCTTTTAGTGATGGAACTGGTGCTGTGGAAATGTACATGATCCTGAATCGATTGAAAACAACAGGTAAACACTGAGGAAGTGTCGGGCTGGATTAACGGCAAACAGAGTCGAGAGCAAATTAAAACAGGGGCAGGTTAAAAAACAGTGATGACTTTAAATAAAATATGATTTCTTCATTCATTCTTCATCCTTTTATCTACATGTTTACAGGTATTCAATCATTAACCACTGATCTTAAATACATTAATTAAAACTAAATATGATATTATTTAAAAGACTAAGACTGAAAGAGGGACATGAGAAGATCTCAAAGCCTTAAACACAAAGAAACCTGTAATCACAGACTGGAGGTGATACAGCTGCAGGATCTCGCCAGGATCAGGAGGTTCCTGTGAGATGAATGACCTCGCAGAGAGAAGCTCATCAGGGAAGCAAAGAGGCCGGCAGCGATGTTAGCGACAGCGCTGCTATGTACAGTACTGTGTGCCGCTTGAGTCTTCCCGCTCCGTGGATATAAGAGCTCATTTGCATGTTTGCAAGGTTTCTGGGCTGTGCGGTCAGGTGGCAAGACAGACACCACTTCCCCCTAAAAATAACATCCAGTTCATCTTAATTATGCAGGAGGATGCACTCAGAGTAATGTGGAGAGGCGCCCTAGGGTCGAAAACTGGAGTTTGAACTTTTTTTGGACTTAAATCCGAAAGATTTGATGAGGAGCCAGTGTTGAGTTGTAATGAACTCCAGACCTGTATTTGTAGTCTATGAGCATAATGACAAATTTAGCTTGTTTCTACATGAAAGATCATGTAAAGCAACAATAAATGTGTGTTTTGAGTTTGTCACTCCATAGAAACATGTGTTATTAACCACACAGCCAAATTTGAATGATTATGAAATCACTGAGGATATAAAATTAGGTTTAAAAATCATGAAAAAGTTAGCAGTTTTCTCTGCTATGAAACGCTGAGGGTGTGTCCGCTCCGCTGTGTCAGTGTCAAAAACCACTGCAGCCTAAACACCACCTGAAACATGGATGCTTCATCCAGCAGCTATTGGATGTGTCCAGATATGTTTGGGCGACCAGGTCCCAAGGATGATGTTAGGTTTGTTTTGTTTTTTTTCTCTGCATCACAACATTCATTAATTTAAAAGTTTATTGACACACATTTTGCCTTTAACAAATATTGTAACTCCTGTAGTTTGAAAATTGCAAAAAGCCATTTGTGATTTTGCTAAAATTTTGATCGATTGTGCAGCTGTAAGTCATTTCCCTTATAATTCCTTAAAAATAAATAGAATTAAGGTTGCTCATGCGTCACAAATCTCGAGCTTGAATTGAGTCTCCAGTCTCAAGTTAAGCCTCGAGTCACTGACTGTGTGACTTGAGTCCTGGTTGCAAACTCAAGTCCCCGTCTCTGCTGACGAGTCCCATTTGAAAATGTTTTGACATCAGGTGGATGACACCTGATAATTCTGTCGACAGCTCCGCGCTGTGGCTGCTTGAGCTAACTGTTAGCATTAGCTTCGCAGCTCTGGATCCCAGGGGTGCTGATTTAGCTTTAAAGTTAAAGCGATTAAAATGATATGATGTGCTTCAAAAAATATTTCTGCAATTTGAGAAGATTGAAACCACTCCTATGCCTGTACACTATCGCCATCAGCTAGCAAGCTTAGCTTAGCATCAAATGGAAACAGGGGGACACAACATGTCCGGCTATGTCTGAAGGTAACAAAATCGGCATACCAGCACCTGTTGCTTTAATTTGTCCAAAAACTGAAGCATGAAGAGGACATGTTGTGGTTTTACGGGAGATTATCTGTCAGATGCTTTCTATCCTTTCCAGACAACTGTTAAAGAGTTTTTTGTTGTTTTGCATCCTCATAGCCTAATTAACATTAATTAACTACAGCTGAGTAAATTTACAGGTGACACTTGTCATTACAGCCTCTGTTTAAAACTTTCGCTTGGTGCAGGTTGTTCAGACACTGTTAGCTTGTTAATTATGCATGTCCCAATTAAAATTGCGATTTGAAAGTTGCACTCTTTCAAAACCAGATTTGGATACAGCCCTGGGGGCTTACACTCTTCCGTGAAGCTCCTGTAGGTTTGACACCATATCTTAAAACACAGTGAAAATGGAATAAATGTTAAACAAGGACACACGATGCCACAGACACCAATCACCCTGCACCGTTCAGCGGTGTTGCAAAGAGGAGCTGAGTGTGTAACCCTCACTCAGTGCGTCTGCTGTGGACATTTCAATGCCTCCTAATGACCCCAAAGGACACAGCCATTGAAAAGTGAATAAATGGGAGGGAAAATAAATAAATGATTACGTTAGGTATTTTAAAAGGAGCATGCATTATAAAATGACTTGGATACGTGAACTCCAGTCACCAGTAATCAATCACTAACTGTACACTGGTATGCTTTAAGTGTGCCGGTGCTGCATCATGCTACAAGGCTGGACAGAGGCTCTGGTCAGGGTAGAGAGGAAGACAAATGGCTCCTAATACCGAGATATTTTGGGGGGGGTAAATCCGCTCCCCTCTGGAACAAAAACACAATGCTCAAGTCAAATAAGAATTCCATCTTTCAACTTGACAGGAAACCAAAGTGCAGAGCCAAATCAGCCAGCTGCTGAGACAAAAGGAAGATCTTTGTCCTGGACGTTTACATTCGCGCAAACTCCGTGGATTGATCCGAGGAGAAGTGTGCGTAGAGAGGAAGACGAAGAAGAGGGGAACTGGGGACAAATCCCAGATACAGATGTTAGAAGCTCATCCAAAAAGGTCACGGTTGTTATCAAAGCAGTAAGTGCCGGGGTGTTCGCCATTACGTGACCGAGAGTTTTCGTTTTCCATTTTTAATACATTGTCAGAAATTAGCTGGCCTTCATTTTTTTTTTTTTTTTTACCTTTAGCTCGTTACTTCAGCATATCCAAATGAAAATGGAAAAAAAAAAGTTTTATTTAATAGGTTTTCATTTCAGCCTTCGAGGCAATAAAAGCTAGAAAATTAGTCAGAGCCTGTAGACTTCTGATATCCATGGTATATCCACACAGAAGTCAGCCAGATGCACTTCCAACGCTGATTACAGAATTACTGAAGACAGTAATTATTCATAACCATTACAGAAGCCAACTAGAACGTGTGTGGTGCTCTGATGAAGACCTGTGTCTCCATTCTGATGTGTCTCAAAGACTTCCTTTGGAAGTTCAGTGAGAGAACTAACTAGACTGTGCAGAGAAATGCTGTTCACTGAATTAAAATGTATGCAGTTTGACAGTTTTAAGTCGTTTAGAGCAATGATTAATGCTCAGTATTATTAGGAATAATCTAATCTCAATGCAAAACATTGCCTCAGTGTGAATGTGTGTATAAGATATGTAGATGTATAGCTTTTTGGAGCATTTTGGGAAGCTCTTAGTTCTTTCTCTAGTGTTTCTAAAAGTGAAATGAGAAAATCAATCAACATTATCACTGTTGCAAGCAGTGATATTCCACAGAGGACTGTGGCACAATTATAGTTCCCATTGGCTTCACCAAATGTTTTAGCACCTCTCAACTCATTATTTTGGTTTTACTGCCTGCGACTTTGGCTACTGTTTTGGCCCACTCTCATTAGCATTGCTTTCGGCCCCAGCAGGTAGCTGTTTTCAGCGAAAAAGCCTGCAGCATGCTACCTGCCCAGCATCAAATGACCGAGTTAGCAATTAGCCAGTGAAGTGGAGCATTTAGCAACTCATAAGCCAAATATTTTCCTCGGGAGCTGGTGGAGTCCAGTAGAGTGAAAAAGAAATTTGGACTTAACTACTGCCAAGTCACCAGAAACACGACTCTAAATGAATGCTAATGTTGCTCCATAGCTGCTGTTTGCTAATATTGTTCCCAGCGTGGGACCTAACTTAGGAAAAAAATATGAATTGTAATCAACAGCAAGAGACAAATGATTTTTTTGATCCTGTTTTTACTGTGCCATGTATTGCACATATGTTTGTCAGTGTAAAAGCTACTTTTACAAGTCAGGAAAGTCACCATTTTTTGTAAATCTGTTTAAGTATACAGGCTCATTTACGCTCGCTTTACGTATGTTTACGGTCACTGCCTACATACTTACATGCATCCTTCATATTGGCATAGATGTTAAAACATACATCCACTAGAGGGCGTCACTCAGAGCCAACCCCAAAGAAGAGGCAAAAGTTGCACCGAAGAAGAAGAGTCAAAAGTGGTCTGTGCGCCATTACTGTAAATACATCATCATCAGACAGAGAATATTTTTGTCACTGTCTATTTGATGACGGATGTCATTTATAATACTATTGGTTTTTTACAACATGGCAATTTAATAATCAGTTCTAGAGGTGTTGGTATTTTCTCAGGCCAGAGTAGCTGTTTCCTCCTGCTTCCAATCTTTACCCTAAGCTAAGCTAAGCTAAGCTAAACTAAGCTTAACATATCCTGACTCCAGCTATGAGAGACTATCTAGCTAGTCATGCATACCCAGTATGCCTTGTAGGAAGGCCACTGATTAACTATACCCTTCCAGGTGTTCACTAAATGCTAGCATTTACACAGCTATAATGCTAACCAGTGCTGCAAACTGGCAAACTGGTAGGACTGTGATGAGAGCAACTTAGCCACAGCAGCACACATTTTTATTCCTGATTTTGTGTCAAGTCTGTTTCCCATCACCTTAACCTCACCCCAACCTTATCCCTAACCCTACCCAGACCCAACTGGTGCGACAGCAAGTTAGCACCTGCATGGTCGCCGGCTGACCAGCTCACAAGCCCCATTTTGAGTTGGCTGGCGCTCTCTCAAGAGACTGGTCTCATTGACAAGAGGCTTGTATTTCCCTCTTGACACTTGGTTTGTTTGAATATCACAACATAAAATGTCTATTATACAATTAGCAGGAACCTGTGATTATCTGTCTTGTCTTCCCGTGAGGTGTTTTGGTGTAAAGCTAGGACAAGTTGGACAGCCAGCTTTGAAGATGCGTGGGTTGTATGCGGGCCTCGAAATTAACTTTTTTCCTCAGTCTTTAATTCTACTTTCAACAACTTAACAACCATTGTCCCCAGTTAAAATTCTTATTTTTTATTCTACACATTAAATATAAGTTCACTGTCCAAACTCACGGCAAGCAGTTGAAATTGGGAACATACAGAATGATCTCCACAATCAATTTCATGTGGGAAAACTGTTTAGGTCTCCCCACAAGACCCTGCAGAAGCCTCTGCCACGACACCTGAGACTCGAGGCTCGAAGCCTTGTCACCTTGGTCTGCCTCGATGATTGATTTTGTGTGTCTAAGTGTGCGTGGAACATACCGTAAACCTCATGCTGGGTGGGGACACTTCAAATTTGAACACTTTGAGCAATTAAAATAAGAAATTCCATGATGAACAGAGGTAAAAATGTCATTTGTGATGGTAAGTTTCTCTGCCGTCCCAGAGTTGTTGGTTGTGGGGAGAGACGTGACTTGGCGTAACTTACTTCCAGTAGCTTTAACAACCCCCTCTGGGTAGGGTTAGGGATAAGGTTGGGATGATGTTAAGGTAAGGGGAAACTCATATCGACCGGGAAACAGACTTCATACAACACCAGCAACAGTAAACACGGCCATGGCTGAGTCACTCTGGGAATGTGTAGCCAATCACAGCAGAGTGGGGGAGTGTTTTCCCATGAGGCATATTGGGTATGCTCGACAACGAGTCAGTTGAGTCTCTCTTGACTCCAGCTTCATACTTAACGCACAGGCACAATTGATATCGATCAGCAGGACAATACATGAAACTCATGAAAGGACCTCTCTAGAGCCAGTGTTTATTTTGGCTGTTCTGGGCTAAAGTAGAATCATGAGGGTACAACGTTGGATCCTCTATGGAAGAGGACACTCACCCTCTGTAGATATAAATGTCTCATTCTAAGATCATGAAAAGACAACCATTCTTATTTTCTGCCGATATACACTAATGAAAGCACTACACTAGAACAGCCAAGGCGGCCTTATGTGCAATAACTTTATTGAATTAAAAAAATACAATGCTGCTGTTGCAATGTGATCATTTTTACCTCTGTCGGACACAGGCGGTCATACTGACCACATGGATAATGCCACAGCTATTTTTACTTGCACAGTTGCATCTTGATTGCTTAGCAACCATCATTGTATCTGTCAAATAGACTGATCTCAATTTTGAATATCCCGACGTTAAAATACAAATAATTAACTAATTAGACTAAATATTAGACTAAATTAAAAATAAAGTAGGGGAGACCAGGGACACTTGTAACACTTTTTGGCTCAGCAACTATAACTCACTGAATTTTTAGCCTAACTTATAACAAATAGCAATTTTTCCAACTTTTTTTTGGTTTTATTTTTGTACTAATTTCTAGCCTTTCCCCATAGGCTATAATTATGATTTTTTTGTGATGGATCTAGATAGAAATGTGTTATTATTGATGTTAAAGTAACATGTTTATAATCTTACACATTTAACTGTTTATCGCTCTGAGTAATTCTATAATAATCTACAATTTGAATCGGATCACTGATAGTTATCCTACAGAAAAATACTGCTGTGAATATATGCAGTCATTAGAGTTACAACACGCGATGGCATGCATATTGATAAATATATAAATAAATGTTACTAAATTTACATTTGGTGTCATTTCATATTGAAAAAGAGAGAGAACAGAATAAATGCATTAATCTCATAGTCCGATATTTATCATGAGTTGGAAGTCAAAGGTCAAAATAACCACGCGTGGCCATATGGAATTCTGGAACTTCTAGTGTTAACTGGTAAGTGGATTTATTCCCTCGAAGCTTTTGCTTTTGCTTTTTTCCACTACAGAAAAATGCAGAGTTGAAAGCTACATTTCCAGATACCTCACTTTTTTTTCTCCTTTACAAAGGATTAAAGTCTCTTTTTTTCTCTCTCTCCCCTCCTGCTTGTATTAAAATAAGCATCTCATTATGTGGCTAAATCTCAAATTTGGCTTGTCTCAGGTATTCTAAGTGCCCCGGCAGTTAAGCAAAGAGGAGTATTTACATTTCTCCCGCTCATTATTCCTGGAATGACCTCCAGAGCAAAATTAAGCTTCACTCTGTGGCTCTGTGGGTCCAGTCAAGGAGAAGTCCCTTTCACAGAGTGGAGCTGCTGTTTTCCATAGTATGTTTAATTAATGAACTGTTATTAACGATGGTAGCAGTGGAGCGTTAGTGGAAGTAATGATTCTACTGTCAGTAATTATAGCAGTGATAGGCCTGTTTATTATGATTAGTCTGTTATAAGGCAGTGATCTGCTGTGTTATTCTCTGTGACCTGTCTATTATTCTGGATTATTTTGCCATTTGCAACTTTGTCATTTCTTATTGTTGCTGCTGCTGAATTGCTGATTAGACTAAGCCGTATATGCTGGAAATGACTCATTCTTCTTTCTCTTGGGTATTGTATTGTATATGTATGCTGCATTGTATATAATGCTGTAGGTTGAAATCAGAAAACACATGCTGCCAAAGCCAGAGGCCTAAACACCACCGTTCCTGGAAAAATAAACTACAACAACAACAAATCACACAGATCCAGATCATCCTCTGCTCTGCTGTACCACGTTTTACACATTCTGCCTAAGGCTGCTAACACAACACAGTTACAAAACAATTTTAAGCATTTCTCTCTGCTCTACCCATCAAGATATCGTACATTGTCTAAATCCGCTTTACATTTCAAATTCCCATTGTGAGCAGAGAACAAAGGCATGACACATTTGGGAATTAGCGGTGAACTTTAGATGCTGGAGCGGCAAGACAATGCAACCCTATTGACTTTGTGATGTGAAAAGACAAAGGTCCTTTGTCCTCCAGAGCACAGCGATGCAAGGCACATTTTATCAGTTTGTTTGTGTCATACACGGGACACACCTGCCAGACCAAAACTAGAGATGTTCCGATGACATTTCCTCCTTCCCAATATAGATTACGATGCCTAAATTTTGCTTATCGGTTATTACTGAGCACTTATCTAGTACCAGTACACCAGTGCGCTGTACACTCCTAACCCTGTATAGATGTGATATGATTGCTATCATTGTTGCACAGCCTGGATCATGTAAAACATGAACAAATACAGAGAAAAAAACAGCCAAATAGACTAAGAACATATGGGACACTTCTGGGAAGTAGCAGGGTCCTGTTTCGGGCCACATAAATTCTGTAGTATCGGATCGGCGCATAGACTCACCAATACTGATACCAGTATTTTAGGCCGCATCAAAGGCCTTTTCCACTTCTGTTATTGGTATCCAGGGTTCAACACATTTTTTTTTTTTCACTTGCCCAGTCGGGCTAGTGGGTCAAATTGTAGTGTTGTGTCCAAATTGTTTTATTTATTAGTGGTTATCAGATAATAACAAATACAAAAGTTAATTGAATCTATGTTGAATCTAAGGCTGCAAGATATAAAGAAAATGTCAGAGAATAGTGAAACATTCCAAAAAAGAACATTACAGCCTTCTCCGACTGCTAGCCCACATATGTTTTTTTTGTCATATCCAGATTGATTCTAGAAAGTCAGGACAGCAAAGAAAAAAAAAATGAAAAAAAGTGATTTTGCAAATCAGACGCAATCCTCATTTGGAGGTGGTTTGAAACACAATTTTATCGTATTTTTACAGAGGTGCCTCAATCTGGACACACTAGCCATGGAAAACACATTTTCTGCATCTAATGGTTACTTTCATTATTGATTAATCTGTTAAGTATTTTCACAATTAATCGATTAATTTTTTAGTCTATACAGTAGGGCTGTGTCGATGACAGCATTACCGCAATACCGTGGTCATGTGATGCCTACCATGGCAGTCTTAGCCAATATGTTAAAAAATTCCATTCGACTATCGTCAGCCCAGCAATTGACGATTGGCAATATCTTCATCCCACCCCACCGCCCCACTTCCTTATGTCCTCCTGAATCTCACCTGAGCGGTGAAACCACTATGTTACGTATGCCGCGTACGTTCACTACGGTCAGTAAACAAATTAAACTCACAAAGTGTCAAGAAATGAAAAATTCTCACAACTATTTTCCGTATTAAACAGAAAAATACAACCGTTGACCTCCTGCATTCAAGTTTATCTCCTTTGCCGAACCAAGATGAGCTTAATTGGCTCATTAACTCCTCGTAAAAAAAACCCACACACTTCATTACTTCATTCAAACTCGACAGAAACACATGTAAAACTCACCAAAACTATCTTTGTTAGCCTGTCCACTCTTCCAACAATCACCAACTCTGGTTTGGTCGAAATAAATCCTTAATTAACCGCATTCAATGTTTAAAGAGTCTGGCTCTACAGGCTGCTTCTCTTCCCCTCTTCACCCAGCACAGAGCATCCGGCTCCGGCTGGGGGGGTGAGTACTGTGCCACTGGATGAGAGCGAATCGCAGAGCTGCAGCTGTCACTTTTCAGACTATTATATTAGCAAAATGAACAAATATTGTCGCAAAAACGGCAATATTTGGTCAGTCAAATGTTATTCCATGATGCAAAACCAACTGTTTTCAACACGGACGCACAGATAAATAATCACAGAAGTCTTTCAGTGTTGGATTTATCATTATGGATTTGCTTTACCGTGTGTCTAAAAAGATGGTACAGTTCAAGGATGGATTACAAAAGCTTCTGAAAGGGATATGATCATATCAGAGCCACTGTTGTAAAGGTACAACACTAGTGTTAGCATTAGAATTCGCTTAATGTTAGCCTTAGCTTATCTTTAGCCTTTCCTCCTCAGCTAGCCCCCTTCACTCTTCCAATAGTTGAGAAAAAACAGACGAGACTTTTCTTGGCCTTGAGAAGCTGCAGTGTTTATTAACTGACACACTGTAACCTCAACTGTACATTTACTGCCAGACTAACAACTTACTGCTAAGTTTAAGGCTCTGCACCATCACTCATCTGCTGCTTGCTCTACAGTACCTCACATGCATGCCACACACACATTACACATTGCCCTGATCTTTAAAGAACCTACACTACACTTACAATTTTTTTGGACTTTATTGAAGGATGGTGTTGTAATTATTGATCGTGGTAAACCGCCATCTCACAGGAATATGTTGCCTTTTCACCGAGGTCAGAAAAAATCCATACTGCCGATTTGCTATAAAATTGTGAAAAATGCTCATTACAATTTCCCAGTGCCCAAAGTGACAACTTCAAATTTTGTCTTTTGTCCAACCAACAGTCCCAAACCCCGAAGACTCTTCATTGAATTTTATAAATGCTACAGTGAAGAATGCAAATCCTTACATTTCAGATACTTGAACCAGCAAATGTTTGACATTATTGCTTGAAAAATGCTTGAAAAGCTTCATAATTCATCAAAATAGTTGGCAACTAAGTTTATTTCTACCAACTAACCGCTGAAGCTCTACCTATGTGGTTTCCAGAGCAACCCATGTGAGTAGGTTGGTGATGTCTGGACACACAAATCCAATCTGATCGCTTGCAAATAACAGCGCGGACAGTCTGTCTTAAAGATCTGATTTGAGACACAAATCACACTTGCCTGTGGTCCAAACAAAGCCTCTGATCGGCATGATGTTGGACCGGTTAGTCAAGCTTTATGGGTGAATTTTCTCCCACAGCGGAGACACAAGACAAACTCCCGATCATGTACATGTGGGAGAATTTCATACTATTCAGGCTACTCAGTGAGAGCCTGGTGTGAGTTTCCACTTCATTGTGAAAAGCAGCTGCACTATCTCTAGATTAAATCACTGCCTTTCCTTCACAGTTTCCCGCTCAGTGTTATTACTGCACTGAATAAAAGACTTAATGTGGATTCTGTTTTAGTGCAAAAATCTTTTCCTTGCATCGATTTTGAACATCCATCTTTCGCCATGAATAGCAAGAATGGACTCACATGATAGTCTGCGACAATCATCCTTAATTTACCTTGCTGAAAAAAATGCTAAAAGCCTTTCTGGTACCAGCTATTGTTCCCTTTCACAGGCTGTGTAAACTTGTTTTTTTCCCAGAAAACACAGGTAAACAATCCTGCACGGCTGTGTGGAGTGTTGATGTGCTGCCACATTGCATCCCCCTGTGGTACTAGAAATCTGAAACAAAGAGGTGTGATGTATGATGACGTGTGTATCAAAAGATCCAACTAATTTCTCTGAACCTCTTTCTTCATGTCAGCTCCAGAAGGCTTGTTTAGGTACATAGCATGAAATAACCTTTTACTGCTGTTTTGCGGCACAGCCATTTCAGCAAAGTTGGCTGGCACACTTCAGTGTCCTCTCTCCTCTTTTCTCTCCCTCTCACTCATTTGCTGTCTGTCTTCTTTTAAGAGGCCATACCCACATAATGCCAAGGCCGACGGTTTTGCTGCGAGCACCTGGTGAGTTAAAGGCTAGGGCCAGGTGGTACGCAGCTTTGACTGCCAATTAGAGCGGTGACCATGTGAGAGCTTCCCGAGATAACTTCTAATTAACAATGGACCTCCGAGGCATAACAATTAGCCTTTCCTTCAAATAAACCCACAGAAAGGATGCATGTCAAGCCCACTCACAAAATCCCTTTTTTCCCATTCTAGATGCCAAATAATACCCTACTGAGGACAAGCGAGGCAACTAAAATACATGCAGGGAGTAACACTAATCCTGAGCAGAGCCTCGTAGAGTGAGAGCTTATGGATGGCGTGCATATTGCATAGGCGAGGCAAAGAATGAAGGCAATTCTCCCGACAAGGTCGGACACACTGCAGGCCTGTCAACATGACTATAAGGAGAATAAAAGGGACAAAAGACGCTTTACATTGACGATGACACCGAGGCAAACCGTGCAGACGGAGTGATGCACACTCTCAGTG
This sequence comes from Lutjanus campechanus, assembly GCA_027495735.1. Classification (NCBI taxonomy): domain Eukaryota; kingdom Metazoa; phylum Chordata; class Actinopteri; order Lutjaniformes; family Lutjanidae; genus Lutjanus; species Lutjanus campechanus. The sequence continues at coordinate 5,269 of JAJHUR010140014.1, read as the reverse complement.
TAACTGATTGTACAAGAAAACGATTAGGACAGCAAGGAGACAATTTGCAGAGAGCGGCTCAGTTTGACAACAAAGTGATCGAAGTTATGACACTGTCCATCAAAATGGAAAAAAAAAAGAGATAGGAGTATGGCTGGACAATATCGCTTATGAATAATATCTCACTATTTTTAGGCTATACAATATATATCTCGATATGCATATTTTCTCTAAAATAATATCCTATCAAATGATCTTATGGTAGGGCTGTGTAATATGGACAAAATCCAATATCACAATAACAGAAATACCTCGATATTGTTGATAAGTAATCATCAGTGGATATGTGGATATAACATCTGTCTAGTAAGGTCAGAAAATTATATCACTTTACTGTAATGCAGCCTTTGAAATCAGGAAAAAACAACACTTATGCCATATCACCAACAGTATCCAAAATCTGAGACCTTACCTTGTCTCATTATATTGCATATATTACAACACTGGGGCCCGACATGGGTTTGTTGCAGCACTAAAATTCCTGATTTCACAGCAGCTTTGCTATAAAATTGTTGCGATATTTTTAGCCATTTTTGGTATGAAATTGCGAGAGAAAGTAACTGTTGTGATTGCAACATCACACCTTTCTGGAGAGACTGAAAGTTGTCATTTGGATACAGAACTGAAGTGAAGAAATGTGCGAGCCACCTCACTCATGGTGTAACAATAAACCAACAAAAAAAAGACAATTACCAACATAAACCACCATGTTCTAGACAAACATGACAAGTACTAACAAAAAGTAACATTTGCATTTTGGATCATAAAATAGCAAACTTAAGCTCCCAACAATGCATCATCGAAGATTATGGCGGTCTGTTATACATGTGAATGTCAAAAGCCACAATCCTACAGCGTCTCACAATGGCTGAACGCCACCATGACACAAATTACATTATACAAACTAAACAAGCTTTCCATATGTTAAAACTCTGATTGGATGTGTATCAACATGAATTGACACAATCATTTTCACCATTAAAAGGCAGCGAGGGGAAAATTTGTAGCTCAGTTTAACAACAAAGTAATTGAGGTCAAGAATGGTGCATGACAGTGTCCATCAAAGTAGAAAATAGAGATGGGACAAATCAAATCCAGTATCGGGGGCCCACAGAGCTTAGAGATCATTCACTGGGTATCAGATTTGCATCAGTGATCTACAGTTTGAGCTAAATTCCACAACTCTACATGTTGTCTATTTATAAATGCCTCACAGAGCAGCATGTCTTGAGTGTTGAATTGCACTTTTAAGCTCCACTTAGCATTAGCATATAATGCAAGGAAAATGTGTTCTAACATGTAGTTGGATGTACAGTGAAGAAATGCACGAGCTACTTCACTCATGGTGTAACAGTAAACCAACACAAAAATGACAGTTGCCAACATAAACCATCCAACCAGCAAACACATTATTAACACTAACAAAAAGTAATGCTTGCATTTTGGAACATAAAATAGCAGGTTTAAACTGTCACCAATGCATCCTGGGAAATGAGGGTCATCTCTCACCCTATCTGCTACACAGTCCTAAAGTGCCCTATAATGGGTGAAGCATGGCATTAACACAAGTCACATTACACAAACTAAACAAGCTTTCCAGATGCAAAAAAAAATGACTGGATACGCATCAACATCAGCTGACACTGAACTTTCCACCCCTAAACTTAAGTTTGGTTTCAGCTTCATGTAATCTTATTAATGGCGTTAATATATCATAAATATCAATATATATCATATAGGAATCAGACTGGAACTGAGAAAAAGTGGATTGTGCATCTCTAATGGGAAACTTCCTGTGGATGTTGTGATATGGAGATGTATGGTTATGTAGCTGAGCTGGCCGTCAGAGGGAAGAAACATCTGCTGCACAGTACAGTATGGCTTTACATAATGCATCCGTCCCTCTTGAAACGCACCAGCTGTGGATTCCCTTCCTCCGCTCCTCCAAAGACACCTGCCAATAAGCATTATCAAACAAGCAAGTCGCAGATAAAAAGCCACGCAGTAATTTGACAAGCCTAATTGCGGGAGTGATGTGTAGTCTCGACATCTCGCTGATTGCGCTGGGGAAAGATTAAGACAGCAATCACAGGGCGGCTTTCTTTTGTTGCGGAGGCGGTCGCTCTCAAATTGTCATTTTGCATTCATCCTCGATAACCTGGGTGAAATGTAGGCAAGATGCAGCGAGATGTTGTTTTCTTGAGTTAAATGCCATGTATTCACCACATGTGTGCCCAGAGAATGAGAAGCCTGCTCATGCCTGAGGAAAAAAAATGTTGCTGAGGTGTTTCTTGGAAAATAGCCAGCACTGTTAAGTGGAAACAGAGGGCAAATCAAAAAGGCAGGGAGAAGTCCAAGGGGAATACTGTGAAGGAAAAAGACTGTCTGTGACCGAGCCGAGAGGCCCCAACAAAAGACACTAACTATTAGTGAAATGTACTTGTACATGCAGCAGACACATGCAGACCACCACCCGGGAGACTGGAAACATTTCTGCCGTCTTGGTCCCAGCCCTTGTTGGAAAGCCGTGTACTTAAAGGGTCTGATTGGGTCTGTGGTGAGCCACGGGGATTCCTCGTGTCTGGAGCCGGGAGCCTGAATGCCAGAGCTGAATAACTGATTACAGTAAAACCGGCGCTGACTTAACTCAGCCTTCACGCCACGGCAGCTGAAAGACTAGAGGATATACCTCACAGGAAAGATCTTAAAACTGGAAGTTGGGTCGTTAGAGAAACTTGCAGAAACTTTGAATGAGATGTTAGGGCGCCCTGGTGGAACGCTATACGTTTTCTGTTCGGCGTGGCGTGCTTTGAAGTGGAAACAGCAGCACAACTGCGACGACTGCGGTTTCATCAGACTTTTTCCTTGCAGCATGTCTTCATCTGGCTGGCAGCTGCTGGTGAGAGTTGCCGTGATTCAGGGTGACTCATTGCTCCTTCCTTGCTCTATTGTTAAAAGGAGCCCACAAAAGACTTCCTGTCAGAGGAACCACACAGATCTTTTAAATGTATATGCAGATGAGAAAGACGATGATACACATATCTCTCAAAATAGCTCCTCTGGTCTTTTATAGTGTAACAAATGGCAATTGCTTATGGCAACTACAATTTCCAGATGTAATTGGGTTCCTTGATAATGGATGCCACTGGAACACCCCATCTCCATCTCTGCCACCCTCCTCTCTAAATACTGCAGCGCCGGTCCCCCAAGGTCACGCCATCCAATCTGATTGGAGACGTGATGAGGAACCGGCTGAGCTAATGTATTCTACTTGCTTATTATTTATAATGGCGAGGAGAGGTTTCAGCGGAAAATTAACCAGCGCGCCGCAGACACCTTCATTAGTAAATGAGGTGACATCTCATACAAAATACACAATAATAGAGGGGATCATTTCAAGACTCATAACCCATAAACCTGGAGTTTACTCACACCGACAATGGAACACAATGTGATTAATGTTTACAGCAAATTAAAAAGGATATCTGTCAGAGGAAATTGCTGTTTTATTTAATGAGGCCCCTACTGTAATGTGTACAGCACAGATATCCTTCCTCTGCACATCTGCTGTATGTTCAACAGTTGCTAGCGCCTGAACACAGTGGATAGTACAGTATATAGTCTTTTTGAAGTAAGAAAGCTGGGCAGAGTTAGCCAGCAGCCCACCCCCCCAACTACAGAATCTGAAGCCAAGAAATCAAACCAGTCCTCAAAAAGAAGAAGTTGCTTTTTCTCAACATGACTCTACAGTAGGCTACAGGGCTGGTCACTGAAAAAAAAACATTAAAAAACAAGAGAAATGAGGACAAGCATGCTCATATAAGCTCAAAAAAGCAGATTATAAATTATGAAAATAATTAAAAGCTAGAGCTGCAACAATTAATTGATTATTACTTAGGGGTTTAAATCACAAGTTTCATCATGATATGATATTATATCTTTTTTTTTCTTTGGCCAACGATACATTTCTGTATATTTTATTCAGGGGGCTGAGATCGATATCAGACAATTTCCATTTAACACACTCAGTTACATTTATATCAATTCAAAAAAAGCAACTAAATTCGATCGATGGATCGTTACTAATCGACAATTAAAGCAATCAGCAACTAAACTAAAGATAAGCAATTGGTAATTTTGTGTCATATTTTAATTAAAAAATGTCCAAATTTTCTGATTTCAGCTTCTCAAAAATGAATATTTTTTACTACTCACAGTGACAGTAAAACCTAGTATCTGTGGCTTGTGAGCTAAACAAGACATTTGAGGACATCACCTTGGGTTTTGGGAAACCATAACCAACATTTTTCAGCATTTTCTGACATTTTATGAATAAAAGTGATCAATCAAGAAAACAATCAGTAGTTGCCGTCCTATTAGACGCACCGAAAACTATTCTTAGAAATCTGCAGGTGTGATTAAAACACCCCAGTATTTAACAAAATAAAAGCAGCGAGTATTAATATGCATTTTTGCAGGAGAAAGTTGCAGTGCAACACCTGGTCAGCAGCACTTCCAAGACTTTAAACCCGCATGTGCGCTGCTCTGTTTAAGGCACTGAGATTAAAGGATATAATTAGACTATAAGGGGACACTCGTGCTGGTGTATGGGGTTAAAAATAAAAGCATGCCTTGTGTTTCGATACTCACTCAAAGTGAAGCCCGGGCTGCGAGTGAAGTCCCGTTATTTCCGTGCGGTCGTTGAGGCGGGCAGCAGCTCCGCGGAGATACGAAAAAGCGAGCAAATCAGCCCAGTCACAGCTTGAAGGGTCCAATTTAAGGAGCGGGGGGGTGGGGGACAAGCTCCAAACTGGCAACCTCACACCGCTGCCTTTTTTTTTTTTTAATTCTTTGAATGTGAAAACACCGGGAGGAGGTTTTTACAAGCACATACACCCGTGCGTTTTTCTGCGAAGAAACGAGAGGAAGGAGGAGGAGGATGGGAATATAGTTTCTCTCGCATATAGCGCTGTACTCGCTCCCAGGCAATGAGAGGCATGCATTTTAATTCCCGAGCGCTGACCATGAGGGGCACAACACTGCTACGCCCCTCAGCATCCTCACTCACACACACACTCACTCACATCAGGATTTTTTGGCATGCGTGACCAGGTCCCGCTGTTCGCCTCCAGCTCATTGCTGCAGGGTTGAACAATATAAGCTCCTCTACACTAATAAAGAATTCATCTACATTTATGCCCCATCTTAATACCTCACATCAGCTTCTTTT
>JAJHUR010140012.1:2666-16844 GCA_027495735.1 Lutjanus campechanus | reverse complement strand
TTTCTCCTAAAACTCCAGGATTGTTTTGTGAACTGAAGACCTTCACCCATCATCACATCGGCATAGTAGTGAGTACATACTGAGTGAGTTATTCTCACAAAGTGGAATATCACTTTAAGTCCCAGCAGTATAATTTAGGTTTTATGTTAGAATACAATTCTGCAGTATATATTATTCCATCACTGTGGAATAAATCCATAATCAAACTATTCCTAAATCTGCAAACACAGATCCCAGAGTTCTGTTAAATGATAGAGGTTTAAGTCTGATCACCACAGTATACAAATTATATTCGGGTGTCCTTAATAATAGACTTAACAATTATTTGGAGTCTCATGGAGTGTTGATGGATGAACAGAATGGATTTAGGAAAAACAGGACTTGTATCGATCATATTTATACCATCGCCTCTGTAGTGAGAGCCAGACTCTAAGAAGGTAAAAACACATTTGCTTGTTTTTTCGATTTTCAGGAAGCATTTAATTGGGTCAATAGAGATCTCTTAGGGTATAAATTATTGTGTTCAGGCACTGATGGCAAATTTTATAATGCTATTAAAGCATTGTTGTTTACACTTAACTTTAGGGTTAATGTGTAAAATGTTCATTTCTCATGAGAGCAAGTGACTGTTATTATTGTAATGTTCAATGTTTATGAGTAAAGTTCATTTTTTATGTTTGACAGCTTTCTCATATTTTATTACATGTATCTTTCCATTGATAGTTTAATTGAAGTGAATTTTTATTGTTATATTGCTAAAATAGAAGAAATCCTAATGAGGCAAAATTTAAAAAATTATGATGTTACGTTATTTCATCCATCTTTACATGCTATTTTGAAAAGAATATTCCAGTAACAGACTTCTAATTTGCAATTATTGGTGCGAGGTCAAAATGACCTCACGGCGGTTCTAGAAGGTACTGCATTGTTGGCGGTTCTAGTGTTAAAGGTGAAGGCAGGGCCAGGTGCAATTGGTAACATGCGCACAGCTCATAGTGGTCAAAACCACTTGCACCGCGGATCTGCTAAAACTTGGCTAAAGCACAAAGTCTGTGGTGCAGCAGGTCTGCACAAGATACACTATATTGCCAAAAGCATCAGGACATCTGCCTTTACACGCACATGAACTTTATAATGACATCCCATTCTTAATCCATTGGGTTTAATATGAAGTTGGCCCACCCTTTTTTAGGCTTTCCACAAGGTTTAGGAGAGTGTTTATGGGAATTCAACATTCTTCCAGAAGCGTATTTGTGAGGTCAGGCACTGATGTAGGATGAGAAGGCCTGGCTCGCAGTCTCCGCTCTAATTCATCCCAAAGGTGTTCTGTTGGGTTGAAGTCAGGACTCTGTGCAGGCCAGTCAAGTTCCTCCACACCAGACTCGCTCATCCATGTCTTTATGGACCTTGCTTTGTGCACTGGTGCGCAGTCATGTTGGAACAGGAAGGGGCCATCCCCAAACTGTTCCCACAAAGTTGGGAGCATGAAATTGTCCAAAATGTCTTGGTATGCTGAAGCATTAAGAGTTCCTTTTACTGGAACTAAGGGGCCAAACCCAAACCCTGAAAAACAGCCCCACACAATAATTCCCCCTCTACCAAACTTTACACTTGGCACAATGCAGTCAGGCAAGTACTGACTGCGTGACTGACTGCGTGAGAGAAGCGTGATTCATCACTCCAGGGAATTTAGTCTCCACTGCTCCAGAGTCCAGTGGCGCTGTGCTTTACACCACTGCAGCCAATGCTTTGCATTGCACTTGGTGATGTAAGGCTTGGATGCAGCTGCTTGGCCATGGAAACCCAATCATGAAGCTCTCTACGCACTGTTCTTGAGCTAATTTGAAGTCCACACTAAGTTTGGAGGTCTGTAGCTATTGACTCTGCAGAAAGTTGGTGACTTCTGCGCACTGTGCACCTCAGCATGTGCTGACCCTGCTCTGTGATTTTACGTGGGCTACCACTTTGTGGCTGAGTTGCTGTTGTTCCCAATTGCTTCCACTTTGTTATAATACCACTAACAGTTGACCGTGGAATATTTAGTAGCGAGGAAATTTCATGAATGGACTTATTGCGCAGGTGACAACCTATCACAGTACCACGCTTGAATTCTGTGAGCTCCTGAGAGCGACCCAAATGTTTGTAGAAGCAGTCTGCATGCCTAGGTGCTTGATTTTATACACCTGTGGTCATGGGAGTGATTTTGAATTCAATGATTTGGAGGGGTGTCCTGATACTTTTGTTAATATAGTGTAGCAAACAGCGCATTTGGGTGAGGCACACACATCTCAATCAAACAATGGTGGCTCCTGTAAAGATTAGCATAGATACTGTGATAGCATCAGTTATAACAGAACTGGAACTATTTCTTCACTGAAACAGGAGCAAAGACATGGAAAAAATGTTTTCACTCTTCTCCTGACTGGCTTTAACCAGACTTTGATCTGATTGGTTGAAATTAGCCCATGTTAGACGGGATAGACAGATGGTTCATCTAATCACCTGCCAAGGGTTTTGAAAGTGCCTGCCCTTTTCCAAACAGTTTCTAAGGGTGACTTCCGAGATGGTTCTGTGTAATAAACCATCTGTTGTTTCCGGTTAGTTTTCCAGTGCTAATCTTTAAAGACTGTTCCAACTGGCACTCATCATAAGGCATGTCAACCCTTTCTCAACCCAACATGTCACTTATTGACAACTTTATTTAAATAGCACCTTTAACAACAGAGGTTAAAGTGTTTTGATGAGGCCAAACAGAAGAAAAAGCTCAAATTGAAGTGAAAACTGAAGCACAAGCAAAATACACTAAAATATAATTAAAATGAAACAGAACAGGAAAACAAGCTACTGTAAACATGTCAATAGGAATAAATAAAAATAAAAGGAAATGATGCAGAGACAACATCACATGATGTCCATGTCTAGTCAATATAAATGAACAAAGATGGAATGAATAATAAGACGACGTCGCATAATGTCAATGCAAATGAATACAAATAAAGAATAAAGAAATATAATGATCAAAATGGTTTAAAATATGACATCCCATAAAAGCAAGTGTATAAAAATGGGTTTTAAGAAGTGGTTTTAAAGATGTTACTGATTCTGCAGCCTGATCTCTTCAGGCAGGTCATTCCAAAGTCGAAGTGGAAAAAACACGGTCACCTTTAGATTGAAACGTCCATTTTGTAACCACCAGGAGGGCCCCACCTGAAGATCTAAGACTGTGTACTGGCTCATTTGGGGACAGCATTTCAGCTATGTACAGTAGCTTGGGACCAGACCCAGACGAGCTTCAAAAGTGATCATAATTTTAAAATCAATTCTAAAACGTACAGGGAGCCACTGGAGGGAAGCCAGGGTCGAAGTAATGTGATGTCGTCTGTTAAAACTCTGTCTGTAAAAAAGCAGGTGAAGATAAGGTCAAAAGAAGAGAAACTACAGAGGAGAAAAACACACTGAAATATAAGATATCATTTTTGTGATATAGCTTCTTAATTGAAATAAATAATAATAGGATTTTAAACTTAACATTACTTCTGAAAATCCTCCTCCCTTCACTATCTGAATAGAAAAAAAAAAAATTAAATGTCAGTTGCAGAAAATTCTTCTCACCAGTGATCAAACAGAACAAGTGTCTCTGTTGTGAGCTCCCCATGGCTGAAACAGACACGATGCTCTGAGTGCTCAGAGTCAGAGCAGAGGAGAGAAAAATGAATTAAGAGCTGTGGTTTACAGAGACATAAAAAACTGCTGTTGTTCCTGAAACACTTCCTCTTTTGTGGTCTCTCTTCAAGTTCAGTTCCTCAGAAGCTTAAAGTTGTTGAATAAGTGCTGCAACTTCAAGAGCCCCAAAGAAACAGGTTCAAATGAGCACATGAAATTTCTACAAAAATGAAATGTTTAAATATAACACATGTGCTTGTAGGTACAACCTGAATACCAGTGTGAGTTCATTGTATTCAACCTGTACCACTTTTCCACCTCCATGTAATGGGTTCCTTTCCAGGAACAGTTTGGAGTGAGATCAGTGTCATATTCTGCAGGTTTCTGTGCAGTTGGCAACACCCACCATTTGTCATGCATCTTTGATTACAATGGTTACTATCAAAACTGCTGGAAACATGGTCTGGATCATTAGAAGTCACAACGAATCCTGAACAGATCAGGTTCAAGAAACGTTCATTTGGTGAAAAAACTTGTCCAGTGGGCTCCTGTATTGTCCCAGAAAAAAGAGAAAAGCTGGTAACAACAAGGTTACTGTGCTGCTTCACAAAGGTTTTCTATTTTGTGCCATATGGAACAACAGTGGTGTGTGACTGCTGGCTCGTCCTGCCACTTTTGTCCAGATGCAAATATCTCACGAATCATTGGATCGATGGCTGTGAAACTCACACATTCATGATTAGATCTTACTCACTTTTCTGATCCTCTGACTTTTCGTGCTGCCAGCAAGTTGACATTCAGTAGTACAGTCAGTTGTTTTGTATTGTACAGTAATCCTGTAAGTGTCATTTGTTACAGTCATCCCACAAGAACAGTATGCTGATAGAGAATTTATATTGTAAAGTTAAATTATTTAAGAACAGTTTATGAATGGGGCCTGAAACTTCATAACATTTAAGATGAAAACTGGTCATTGTAGTTTGTCTTTGTGGGTCAGCATCAAGTGTTGGCGTTTCATGACTTTTTCAAGAAATTCTCAACCCTCACAAGAGAGTCACAGACAACAAGGGGCACACATACTGTGAACGTACTGAACAGTGAAGTAAGTGAAGGAAGTTGTGGTCAGTTGCATTTAACAACCCAACCTCAATGTTTGTGAAACAGACTGTCTAAAACTGGACCGCTTGTTACTGAGAAAGAGCTTTCTTGGTGACACTGGTTCCTCAAACATTATAAACTCATCTATACATATTAAAATGTCAGAGTGAGACATCCTCATGTTTCTGCATGCTGTACTTTGGAGTTGGCATTATATTCTAGATGCATGTTTTTTAATTGTGTATATTCCTAGATTTATTTGGGTTTTATCAGTATTTATATCTACTATATTTACATTTCAGTCAGACAACTCACGTTTAGAATGTTTATTCAGCAGCAGAACATGATTTGAGTTTGGCGTCTAGGCTCCGACTTCATCACTCCCCGCAGCTTAAGTTACATAGAGATAAGGGGAGTGATGAGCAAATTCTTGAACCCCCAGTCGGAGCCTGCAGGTGGATGCTGGGGTGGTGGTGGGGTTAAAGAGCAGGCACCAACGCTAGTGCAGGGCAGCAATGCATTGGCAGGCAGAGGGAGAAATGGGAGGTTCAGCAGTTTAAATAGACCACCAGATTGAAAGTGTGCATTTGGTATGTAGTATTGAGAATGAGGTATGTCACGTGAGGTTGGCGTAGCAGCTCGAGTTGACTGCCTGAACTCCACATTCTCAACTGGACGTTGTCTTTGCCACTGGTGACATCATTCCTAAACTGAGTCATTGGCCAGAGGAGCTGCGAGGGGTTTCCCAGGCATGTTGTCAAGGGGTCATTTTGAACTGCTGCTGTGTTTCTCCCCCCGGGATGAATGTGGGAGGAGTCAGTGATGCTGCAGGGGTCACATGACTCCTCCTTCTTATCCTGAACAAACCAGGTGTGTAAAGATGGCCGTCTCGTGTTCTGATGTGGCGTCCTGTCCCAGAATGCTCAGCAGTGTCCATGATGGTGGACAGTTTCAAAGGAAAAAGCAAAGCAAAACATATTTTAGGTATCTAAAAATTAATTATTAGCAAGCTAGCATTAGTTTATGAGTACACTATATTTAGAAAATATGCCAGTTACAGCTGTCTGCAAACCAACCACACTCCAACAACAAAATCAGTCAAATAAAATCAGTAAAATCTTTTTGGAGCTGAAGATGAAGTCAGTGCACTCAGACATACAGATATAATGTTTCCATGTGGGACTGTTCTGATTGGTAGAACAGACAGGAAGCTGTGATGATTGGACAAACTTCACAGCAGAATTCACTGAGATTGGCTGAATCTGTGTTAAACTAACTTCCTGGAGAAAATCAATCTTTCAGGACTTCAAACTTTTCAAACTTTCTACCAAATAAGAACCTGAAGTAAATTTCTAAACATTATTCAGCTCGTAGTGACAGAAGTGAAACTGAGAGGCGGCCATCTTTACAAAACCTCCTCCATCTCCACCAGAATGATGATGATGATGATGATGATGATGATGACAGTGTGAAATGTAAATCTTGTACCTTGTGTTTCACTGTTGTAGCTCAACTGTAGAACACAGACACAAACTTGTACTACTAATTTAACAAACGTTCTAAAAAAGAAAAAGAGTCTGTCTGACTGTCTACAGGCTGAGAACTGGTTTTCATTACTGTAAAAAAAAAGACAAAAAAAAAACAAAACCGCAGAACCAACCCTGTGTTTTGGACTGAAGGATTGTGGGAAAAGCTGTTCTTGATTTTGAAATATATGAATATATACTGTATGTACGTATACAGCAGATGGGAGAAATATGTCCAGGCAGGAGGAAATAACATTTAAAAAAATAAAAGCCTCCCCCAGGTACTGTCCACCCTGTTGTAATGCTGTTCAAAGGTTCCAGTGGGTTTTTTATTTTCTGATTTTATTTTGAGGAGCGAAGATCACTGTAACATAAATCTTTAATTTGCAGTCCAGATGAAAATCCCCTGTTAGGAATTATCTTTGTTTTTTAAACTGGTGGTTTGTAGAGAAAAACTCGACATCCAGACATGGAGATACTGCTAGATCTGTCTAGGAAACAAAAACAACAAGTGTGTGTGTGTGTGTGTGTGTGTGTGTGTGTAGTTCTAGTCCACACACACACACACACACACACACACACACACACACACACAGAGTTACATAAACATAAAATAAAAATCACTGTAGAAACAGAAGGGTTATTTCAGTTTTATCTTTTTGTATATGGAAATAAGCAGTAAATACTGTCAAATCATTTTACATTGACTTCTGTTGTGTTTTTATTTTAAAGCTGTGACTTCATTCTGATCCAAAATCACCATGAAGTTGAATCAACATGTCTGAAACAGTTTGAACACAAACCCTCTTGTGATATACAAGCGTGGTGCCAATATAAGAGATCGCCTAGTAAAATCTGACTTGGTCTCCATTTCTGAGTCCAACCAAAGACTACTTGCCCCTATCCCAGATGGAAACAGACGCTGTGGAGCCTGTGCTCAGTGTAATTTCACTTATCGCTGTAGCACTTTCAGACACCCACACTCCGGCAAGTCTATTCCGATCAGGGGGGGTCATCTCTTGTCACACCAAATCGGTGATCTATCTCATCACTTGCCCATGTGGTAAGGCTTATGTAGGAAAAACGAGCAGAGAACTAAAAAGCCGGATTGCGGAGCACCGCAGTACTATTAGATGTAAGAACTTGAATTACCCTGCAGCTGCTCACTTTACTGAGTCAAACCATCCCATCTCCTCACTGAAATGTATAGGTACTGAGAAGGCCTCTCTCCCTCGAAGAGGTGGAAACTTAGAAAATCTCTTATTGAGGAGAGAACACTTCTACATACACTATCTAAACACACTATCACCTAATGGTCTTAATATTGATTATGATCTGAAGTGCTTCCTGTGATTTGGTTATTTTACACCCAAAAAGAGGATTTAAAATATAGATCAGACCCAGCTTTTTGCTAATGATGCCTCTACTGGCTGATGTGGAGCGGATCTGCTCTTATTCTTGTGAATATAAATGATCCATATTGTGTCTTCTCTCTGAACACCCTATATCTAATGTGTTCACTTGATATTGTAAGAAAATGTATATTAGATACGATCTGTTGAGAATGCTTAAACATGTATTGTTTTCTGAATAGGGTCTATAGATGCATTCATTTATATTTTTATTTTTTCCTCATCCCTCAGATCGTTGTTGTCATTTCATTATCATTGTTTTTTTCATTTTATAAAATGTTTTCTTCTTGTATTCAGAACATTCCTATGTAAAAAGATTTTTTTCCTTTCTATCCAAGCTTGCATGTGACCTGTGATTAGTGGCTGGTGATTAGTGGCTGACACACATCAGGTGTGCATCTGCTCACAGAAGGCTTCATCAGCCACTTCTCCTGGCATTTCATTCATGACTTGACAAAGGCCCTGTGCTGCCGAAACGTTGTCTAATAAATCTCGTGCATTTGGAGCTGAGTGTGTGGTGTTTCTCTCTCCTTCCTTTCAAATCTGTCAGTACTGTAACGGTAAATATCGGGGCAAATTGGTCCATCAAAGTTTATGCATTACACATGCTTTTTTTCATCACAGACCGGATCTGTCAACAATATGCTTCACTTACTGCTTGCTGTGTGTGACGACATCTCGCGGGATCTTTGTTTGTTGCCGGAAGAAAACAGGAGTCATGCTGAGAGCCGGTCAGAGCGGAGTTAGCTGTCCCGGAGTTCAGTTGAAAGTTTTACTGCAACTATTGAAAACAATGGTTCGTGTTTTTGCGTCATCGAAGTGCAAGAACAGGATGTCGTGCAACACCCCGTACAGCTTTTACAGGCTGACTTTGTCGGACAGCAACATGCTGAAGTTGTGGCTAATTGTGCTACAACTGGATGCTAACGCTCCTGTCCAGACACTGCGCCTGGCAGACCATCGGGTCTGCAGTGCACTTTTCTCAAGATGACTACTGCCAGCCCAAGAAGAGAAGACATCCAATCCTGAAACACTTCACCAAACACACCTCAAGAAAACAGCTGTCCTACTCGCTGCAATGAAGACATTCTTCAACAGGCAAAGATCCTGTGAGATGTCGTCACAGAGTGAACGGTAAGAGAGACGCTTTACATGTTGTTGACAGAGATTACACTGGTGATGTGAGCCGGACTGTGGCGAAAAAAAGCATGTTTAATGCACAAACTTTTACGGACGAATTTGCCCCGATATCTACCGTTATAACTCATTTCGCGGCTGCCGGCTGCATCCGCGTCCCTCAATACCGCACCAATTTTAAAACAAGTTGCAGCTATCAATAATACACACACATACACATGGGGAAATAGGGCCCAGGTTGAAAAATACCGAAGTTATCCTTTAATATGTCACTTCATTAAGTTTTAATATTATTCAATACGTGGTAAGTTTATCCAAATATCGCCTTTTTTGAAATTTATTCCAACGTTTACGGAGATATGACGTGAACGCTGTTTTAGACAGTACTCGGGACCAGCTGCAGAAGCGGAGCGATAAATTATGCCAGATTGTGCACTTCAACAGCCACACTTTAAGTGCTGAAATGTCCGATTTCCACGTAACACTGTGAATGCAGCGCAGTGTCCGCTCGCAGTGATGGCATCCACTTCAGCAGGCCCACCTGCTGGAGCCAGTACACAGGTGAGAAATGTTCACAATGAGAGGTAGTTTTGTGACAACATACAATTTTTCTATAATGTAAGGTGATGCTGTTTATTCTAGGCGCAACTGACAAGGGACTTTCTTCAGAGACTACTGACTAAAGTTTCGCAGGTCACGCAAAGATTGCCCCTTGATGTGGACTAGTTGCAGTTTGTAGTCAACCAGGAGATGGTTCTTTTTAGGTCATTGTCTGGCCACTTTGAGATGCCACACGATGTTGTCAGTGCTTTGACTGAGCTTACAAGTCTTGTCAATATGGAGGACAACTCTAATCAGACCCCCTGTCAGGTGCCTATGTTGCAAGGAGAAATGGGACGGCCGACATATGACATGTCTCCACAACAACTACAAAGCCTGATAAAAATGTCACTACCAGTGTCATCCATAGCAAAATTTCTGGGTGTATCTGAGAAGACAGTGAAACGGTGCATGCATGATAATGGCCTTTCCATAAAGCAGTTCTACAGCGACCTTACAGATGAACAACTGGAAAATTTGGTGAGGTCAGTGAAAGCCAGGACACCACACATGGGACACAGAATGATAAAAGGAATCCTGCAGGGCATGGGTCACCGTGTCCAGGGGAAGAGAGTGTCTGCATCCATGCATCGTGTAGACCCTGTTGGAGTACTCTCACGAATGACAAGGATTGGGTGTGTTGCAAGAAGGACATATTCTGTTCAGGGTCCTCTGCATTTGATTCATATCAACTCAAATCATAAACTTGTCAGGTATGCTTTACATTTGATGTTTATGTTAATGTGATGTTTAGTATAATGTTTATGCTATTCAGATTTATAATACTAAATACAGGAAGGTACATTAAAAAATAAATATGTTTACAGATTCCTTGTAACATTTTTAACACCCTTTTTTGCATAAGCAAATAAATTCAAATAAATGTACTGCGATTGTGATTCATACTTATTTGGAAATACACTTGCTTTTACCTACACACTCACATATGCACCCCTACGCATCCCTACGCATCATGGTTGCCTTGCGTATCCTGCATCCACGCTATGAATAACCGAATGCAAACACATGGTTAAACAGCAAGTATATCTCCGGCCTAAGCTAGCACAGTACAGACTTTCCTCCATCTCCTCTGTACCTCCATGTCATAACTGCTGTTTACTTCCTGCCCTCCATCTGAATTTTGCGCATCACCAGCATCACGTGACTGCAAGCTATTGACCCTTCGCTAAGCCCCAACTGCAACAGCAACTGTCCAATCATAGCGTAGCAACCATAACTAGAACTTTTCATTTCTCTACATGTTGAGTGCAGGAGTCTCTGAGAAGAGCAATATACTTTATGGGTCTGGACGGTGACATAATTTCTGTAGTCTCTCAAAAACATGAAGCACAAGAGCATATGTGTGGTAATCGGATTAAACTCTGTCTTCATCTGCTTTAACATAAGCAGCAAGAGTTAGAAGGTCTGGCTAACTAAGACTAGCTTGCTAGCTGCAAGAACTCTACCTCCAACTAAACTTGTTAGATCCCACTAGCTTCCATCAGTCAGCTACATTTAGTCATTATTTCAGCCAACAAAAATTGTGTTTCAACAGTTACCCCAATTTCAACGTTATATCTGCCACTGTTATCACTGTAACCTGCATAAATGCAGTGCCAGAATTGAAAGTTTGACAGACTTAGCAACAGTAACTAAGGAGGACGGGGCTTAGCGAAGGGTCAACTGACGGTCGGGTTTGGTTTTTCAGTCCACAAAACACTGCTGGAGTTTCACAGGAGAACAGCATTGCAAAATCTCCCAAACAATGGAAGTGAATGATGACCAGTTTTCAAAAGTTTAAAAAAAACAATTCCCAAAGGAATAAAAATGCCTCCATACTGCTCACCTGGTGAGAAACACTTATGTTTCCATACGATGACAAAATCCAGACTTAACTTTTGTTTTAAAAAAACAAAACAAATCTAGTTCCTGTGGAAATTTAAGCTAGCAAGTGAGCAAATGGTTGACATGTTGGACCGCTCACACCAGGTGACCCTGAAGACCAAGAAATAAAAAGGAAAAGATCATCTTTTCATCTGCAGTATTTATTGTGTGTCCTCACCAAACAACCTATTGAGTATTTTGAACAACATTTAAAAATAAGTTCATATCAGTCAAATTAATGGATTTTACATGCTAGTATACAAATACACCTCTGATTTACTGTACATTATGAAGCACCCAGACCCCTCAGATCATCTGGAACACTGGTTACTCAGTGTTCCCAGGATCAAAACCAAACAAGGTGAAACAGCCTTTAGTTTCTCTGCTCCCCACCTGTGGAACAAACTTCCAGAATATCTGAGGTCAGCTGAAACCGTCAGCTCATTTAAATCAGAGCTTAAAACCTTATTGTTTACTGCAGCTTACCAGTGAAGCAGATATGTAACATATTGTTAGAATAATCTGTAACTATTGTTTTTATATTTGTCTGCTGTTGCTTTGTTTGCTTTTTAAATGCATTTTCAGTACTGTTTTTAACTATTTATTGTCTTGTTTTTAGATTTTGCTTTTTAATGTTTTTAAGTTTTTGTTAAGTACTTTGAATTGCCTTCTGTGTGAATTGTGCTATACAAATAAAATTGTCTTGCCTTGCCTAGTAGTTGAAGCTAATATAGCAGACCTTGCTAGTAGCCATTGGGTGTTGTGGTAAAGACTTTGTGTTGCAGTAGAGACAATTTCAGGTAAACAAATGGTACGATATTTTTCAACCTAATTTCCCATGTATGGGAAATGTTTCCCAATGTAATCCAGCTCATGTATGTAACCAGGTGGTAAATACAGAAATTTAAATTTAAACGCAAGACTGCCTCAGCAGTATCACTGTAGATATCAATGTTGGACAGCAGGGGGTGTAGTTTCCCTGTTTCTTTCTGAGTCATGTGCGTTGCAGGAAATAGCTGCTGCTGTTGAATAATACTGTTTTCTTTAAATATTTAAGAGAATACTGCTGTCGGGTGGAGGTTTAGCTCAGTTGTTAGAGCATCCGTCCCATGTACTGAGGCTGTTAGTCCTCTGCAGCGGCTGCTGGTTCGACTCCCGCCCTTGGCTCTTTGCTGCGTGTCATCCCCTCTCTGTCTGCCCCTTTCCTGTCCACTCTTCAATTATCCTATCTAATAAAGGCACAAAATGGCCCAAAAAATAACTTTAAAAAAAAGAGAGAGAGAGAATACTGCTGTAACCTGGTTCACTGGTGTATGATATTCTAATTGAAATCCACATTTTGTGAACTTGTTGATTTATTGCAGATGCTGTTGGAGATGCAGGGAGAAGTGTGTACTGTACAGTGAAAATCCATCCATTTTCTGTAACCGCTTATAAGTGAGGGTCGCAGGGGGCTGGAGCCTATCCCAGGTGACTTTGGGCGAGAGGCGGGGTACACCCTGGACAAGTCGCCAGTTCATCGCAGGGCTGACAGAGACAAACAACCACACCTAGGGGCAATTTATAGTCTTCAATTAACCTATTATGCTGCATGTCTGTGGACAAACAACAAAAAGTAAACTGCAGGATCTTTGGCTGTGGTCTGAGGACAAAGAAGTATTTTGTGGTCACTGGATACTGTCATAGACTGTATATGGTTACTGTGCAGTTGTCCAGTAGGAGTGTAAATCTGCCACTTTGCTGCATGGCACTTACTTCCTGACTGCATCTGTGTGTAAGAAGGGGGGTTACTAGAGGGCAGCATCAGCACAGGAAAACTGGTTTCCAGAGCAGTGAAATCACATCAGGCTTCAAATCATTATCTTTACTTGTTAGGTAAAAGAACGTCAGAGATGGTCGAAAATAAAGGCAGAGGAATCACTTACAAGATTGAACACACTTCTAATTCAGTATTTTTTCTTTATTTCTCTGTAAAATGGTTGATTTGTTGATTGTAGATGATACCAACAGTGTGTAAAGCTGTCATTAAAGCTACTCTGAAGTACTACTACAACTACTACTCTACTTTGAATCTAAAATACCAAAGAGCACACCTGTGGGTGCTCATGTGATTCTGTTGAGTGAACCTGAAGAAGCCACGAGTAATTCACAGTAAATGTGTAGAAAACCATCATCACAGAATATATATTTATGTGCATTAACTGTCTACAGTCTGTTCTTACCTGTCCAACTGTTCTCCTTAATCATTTACATTGACTACATTACTGCACAACCTTTCCTACTTTACACTTTATTCATTTTATCACTTCTGTTCACCAGTCTACCACATTCATATATTTTATTTTAATGTTCTTTTTCTTATTCTTTTGAATATTATATGAGTCTTAAGGGAGCATTAGAACAGGGGATTTCATTACCTGTGACTGGGAATCCTGCTGGTGGTCTGCTGCCCTCTTTGGCTCCTCTTGTGTTTTACTTGTCTTTCAGTTATCATGAGTTATATTTGTCATCCAGCTATTGTTCATAAAAACTGCAATACTTAGTGCCAGTTAGAAATCAGTGAACTTAAATTTCACGTCTCAGGAGAAGTGAAGTTCCTTGAGGACAGTGTGACTTCATAAACACAGCTGTAGTTTCCCTGGTGTTCATACTCAGCTACAGAGAAGTTGAAGGAGGCTGAGTGGTCGACAGTTGGCTTGGTGTCAGTGATGTTGGAGCCAGACTTGATTTAATGGAGCAGCTGATGATGAAGCTGTAACCCCTGGTGACCTCTGCACCTTTATGGAGATAGATTTGTGTCTTTATTATTCAATCAAAAAAAACTTAACTTCAATCAAAAAAAACATTTTCAATCAAAA
>JAJHUR010140010.1:9114-28717 GCA_027495735.1 Lutjanus campechanus | reverse complement strand
AAAAAAAAAAAGTCAGCCCTCTGGCACTATCGCTGTATATCCTGCTGGCTTATCACACCCTGCAACACACTTTTTATGTTTTTAGTGCTTTTCACACTACTGAGAGCACATTTTAGGATGTGGATAAAGATATCCAGAGCTCTCCATCTCTGTGCATTAAACACTCAGTTAATTTAATTGATGCACCTTGACTGGCATACTGAGCTGCCCTTGAGCAAGGCACTTCTCCCTCAGCTGCTCTAAAGAAGGCAAACAGTGCAGAAATGTTTCTTTACACGACATTTTTCTGTTGAAACTTTCCCTCAATCTACAGCACGGCAAAGACTTTCTTGCCTGCTTACGTCAGTATTCAAAAATACACAGAATAAAAGGAAGCGATATAATGGAACTGTTGGCAAGGCTTTTCCTACTTATGCAGGTATTTTATCTCTCTTTCAAGTTCTTCACAGAGACAGCCAACTGTGCAACAGTGTTTGGTCTGTATTTTAAAATAGCTCCTCTCTTAATTAACTCACTCTCTCTTCCCTGCGGGCTATCGGCCAATATGTGTCGGCTGCTTAGAAAAGCTGTTGAGCTTTTGCACATGCTCTGTGAGATGATTAAGAAATGTGGAAGCCAGTTGATTTCGTAGAAGCGATACTGGTCATTTCTCTGTAACTGGAATAGATGTTTATGTCCTGATTAGGCAGATTTCCTCTGAAGGGTTCTAGATAAGCTCCATCAGAATTTGATATCACTTCGTCCCTCAAGCCGAGGGTGATGCTGTAACAGCATTGGCAGATGAGAGTCTGTACACCTGGTAAAATTCTGTAGCTCTCATCATTATTCTGGATGTTTGTCTCACATTCAGTTATTAATACTGTTTGGCTGCCGTGAGTGGTTCTTATATTATTTATTTATTTATTTAAAAAGGATCTCCATTAGCTAGTGAAAAAGAAGGAAAAAAAAGCCTGATTCTTTTTTCTGAAAAAATAAAACTGTATCTGTAGCACTGGTTGGTTCATGATCTTTCTGTGTAGAGGTTATTGATTACCTAAATAAAATCCCCTGGTAGTTATTTGGCAACATAATAGTGTAGTCAGAATGTAAAATACATGTTAACAGCTTGAATTTAAATCCATTTATTTACAGTTTAAACTTCTTGCTATTTGTACTCGGATGTCAAATATTGTCGACTGAGAAGTCTGAATATTTGAGTTTGGAACAAACAGTATGAAAGTACTTCATCTTTTTTCATATAATCTTTCGGTAACATTCTCGCTTCATATTTATAGTCACAGTCTTCTGCTGTTCGCCTCTGATCTGCTCCACAAGAGCAGCTTGGTGTGCTTCACTAAAAAGCAATTTAATGGTAATTGTTAAAGATTTTATGGAGAGTATTTCTTTATATTAGGTATAGATGTTTGTTCAACTTCACGTAATATTGAGACTGTCGTATTTTAGATTTTTGTGATTGGTCAGATGTCTTTGAAACTAGCATGTACAAACTTGTTTGTCAAGAGCTTAAAGGAGAGTGATGCTCAAACCCAGCACAGGGAAAGACATAAAGGTAAATGGACTGCATTTACAGTATACAGCGCTGTTAAACTGAGAGCAGAACAAAGCAGTGGAGCAGCCCTGCTCATCTGGAGCAGTGTGGAGCTCAGTGTCTTGCCCAGGGACACTTAAACACACGTATTAATGGACGACCCTCTGTGCCACCTGAGTGGGCCTCAGACACGTGTCGTCATGACCCGGCAGTCTGCAGGTTTTCAGTCTGACCACACGGCAGGTTTCACTGATTAGTTCCTCCTCTGTAGCTGAAGGTGGTAATTGGTAAAATACAGGAGAAGCACACTCATGGGCCTCCGTGGCACAAGGCTGAGACTCACCCATGCAGACATTGTTAATCACTGGAGTAGCTTAGTCCTCACTCTGATTCAAATTATAACCGCGTGTTAAAAGCCAATGGGGACTAGCAGCTAAGCACAACTAAAGTTACTTATCTGACAAAGTAGTTCTCTCAGCGATGTGATCGGCAGTTTTTGTCTTTATACGTATATCCTGTTTAATCTGAAAAATATGAGTGGCTGGTGTCACTCCACTATTTACTGGACTTAAATTACTTTTATAAAGAATGAAAGAAGATGATAGCCTAATTTAAGGGACACTTATATTTTAATGTAATGTTTTTAAGGTTTAAAAAGCGCTTCGATTTTGGTGCTTGAAGTGCTTGAAACTGCTTGAAACTGTGATTGCATTACTTTTATAATAAATTGCTCTCTGAATAGTTCAATTTTTATATGAAGAAATAAAATGAGTCTGAGAGAACCTCATTTCTTTTGGCTTTCGCACAAAATGAACTCTTATTTTTTTAATGTGTGTCCTCTGATGGAACAGTGAGTGGGAGGTTAACAGACGGCGACTTGTCGGGAGGTTGCTGTTTCAATGAGTGTTGACTTGAAAATGAAAAATGACAAAGTTTTAATTAAAATAGAAGTTATTTGCATGAGGCACTGTTTTATATTGGCTCAGCCAGATGGTATAGGATGCCAGGTCTACTTACAGACAGGTGACACATTTTGAAACATGAAACTTTGTTTTCCTTTAATCTGTCACGCCTACATAGAATTGCAATCACAAAGCATAATTTTGGTTGTTTATAGCACAGTAACATCTGCTTTAATATGAATGAGTAAATGAAATAGGGCCTAATAATTTTGAGCTTAAAGTATGTATAAAAATGTCATTTACCCCAGCTGAAAGGTGCTGGAAAATGCACCTTTAAAATGCTCGAAACGTGCTTGAATTTGAGTTTAAAAAAGTCAAAAGGTGTAGGAACTCTGATAAGAAGTATGAACGTCCGTGTGGTTTTCATTCAATGACTCATGTAAACAGTTTAATTAAAGATTCTCTTTCTATCTCTCTCTGTTTCTCTCTCTCAGATATTTGAGTGGTGGTATTTCAGGAAATATGGGACCTCCTTCATAGAGCAGGTGTCTGTGAGCCACCTGCGCCCCCTGCTGGGCGGAGTGGACAGCAGCTCCCCCAGCAACTCCAACACCAGTAATGGGGAGGCCGATTCCAATCGACAAAGTGTGTCCGGTAAGAGCTCATAGATGGAAAATAATACCACCACAGACAAAAAGAGCACCTAGTAGTGTAGCATCAGCGTAAAAGGAAAACAGGACCTGATTGTAATGGCAGCATCGTGTCAGTGGATCAGAATTACAACTGTATTTTGTTGTTTGACATCATATTAAACATTTTCCATCACTCACACCAGAGTAAATATTAGTAAAACATTCACACAGCTTCAGAATTTTTTAAATCAAGAAAAAACAGCATGAACAGAAAAATGGATGCCTTTAATGATAATTGTCATCGTGGGTCTTGTGATGGTCGTCATCATGGCCATCTATTTATTTAACCGCTGCGAAGGGCTGGCTCGGAGTCCCTGCTCGCTTTAGCTTTTCCAACTTTAGATCTCATTCCTTGGCAGGTCACTGTTGCGGTAATACAGAGCCCTTCAGTTTGGTTCTGCTGTGTTAACTTCAAAAGGGAGAACTAAACAGCCCAAATGTTGTAAAATGTCAAAGCAATTTTTTCATCCGTGCTGACACAAATCCCACCGGCCTGCTGAAGGCAATGAAAGCATTGATTTCAACGTGTAGTTTTGGGAGAGGCTTCCACACTTGTTTTCACTTGTTTGTTTGTTTTTTATAGAGTTGCTATCAAAACACTTTTGGTGCTGCAGATATAGACTGCTTTTGACACTAAAACACAATACAGAGACATCAGTGAATTGATGTCATCCTGTGACATCCTGTGAGTTGGTGCATTGACACTTAATTAGAGACTGTCTGTCTTGGCTCATGGAAGGTTTATCTGAGATGATCCATCCAGATGAGTTTTGTCTGAATGTGTCCCCTCCAGCTGTCAGTCAGAGAATTTATTTTTCACTGAGAGCTGTCACACCGCTCCAAGAGTTGATGCTCTGTTCTTACTGTTTATGGAGCAGCAGCAGGATTTATCTCTATCAGATTCCCTGCTGCTTCAGATTCACAAATAAAGGTTATTACTTCCTACCTGTTTGCAGCCTTTTAGCTGTATAGTAGGTGTATATATTGCTGAACTTAATGCTCTTTTGCACACAGCCTGCACAGTGTCTCAAATATGTCCTTTTAAAATAAAGTTTTGTCTGTCTTTTCTGTACATGCAACATCTATTGCACGTCTGTTTGTCTTGGGGAACAGATCCCTCCTCTGTGCCTCTGCCTGAGGGTTTCTTCCATTTTTGATTCCCAGTTAAAAGAGTTTTTCCTTACCTGAACTTACAGTTTAAGGACAGAGACTCTTGCACACTGTACAGGTTGTAAATCCCTTTGAGGAAGATTGTGATTTTGGGCTATATAAAATTTTTCTTGACTTAAAAGTTTATTGGTTCAATAAATTTAGCTATAAAAAAAAAAAAAGACGTGATAACGGTTTGATAATTGATACGTTTTGCTATCTAATTTGATGCCCACTAAATGCTGAAAAATAAATAAAAAGAAACACAGCAAAACTCTACCGTCAGAATGTGGCAGAAATGGAATATAATATTCATATATTTTCATTATTGTTTAATCACCTGAAAATAGAATCATCGTATTTTTATTACTTTAGAATAAGCTGTTTATATCTACAGAGGTCTGGGGTCCTCTTCCACAGAGACCGCCATATTGAACTCTTATGTTTCTGTAGTAGCCCAGAAATAAACAAACCAAACGCTGGCTGTCGAGAGGGCCTTTTGCATTTTTCACAAGTTTCATGACCACCAAAGGGGAGGCGATCTCACCTCTAGATGCCACTAAATCCTACACACTGGTCCTCAAGTGCCATATTCCGCACAGGGAATCACCCCCTCCTCAACCCTGACAGTGCACTTGTTGAACTACAGTAGTGGAGCTCAAAGAAATTCAAGTCTGTCCAGCATCATCCTCCACAGTCACTCCGTGAGCTCTGCTGAGCAGCCTCTTGGCTTCAGTTCTACATCAGTGACGCTTTGATCATAGTTAATCCTTTGAATGTGTATTTGGTCCCCCATGGAAATTCATTCATTTCAAAAGAGGAAATGTCTTAGTGTTGAATAATTCCTTTGGTTCCATTGCAGATGATAAAAGAAAACATTTATTCTACACGTGCATCCACAATGCAGCATACATTAAAAGATGAGTTTCTGCAGCATTTGTATGTAATAAAAGATTGTATTAGCAGCAAGCCAAAGTTGTTATAAAAGTTCAAATGGTAGTGATGTATAACCTGATCAGTATCATCACCACTGTTACTGTTGTTGCAGTCTTTGTTGAGGCATGACGAAGTTGTTTCCAGCCAAACAACTTTGAATTAAATCGGATTATGTGTGCTGTATTAAATCAACAAGCCATGATTTAGAGAAGAAAGGCAGACTAATTATTTCGACTGTACTAATCCTCAGTTTTGTGGCTAATAATCTACTCTCTGCAAATCCCTCCATTGAAATCAGAGTTGCAGGGTGTAACAGTCTTTTTCTTTGTTGCAGCAGAAGTCAGACAGTGTACGTGAAGTCACTTGATTGATTGGTCTGCGCTTGAAATGAAAGAATATAGTGCGCATGACTTTAATAGGTGTGTGGGTCTGAATTGATTCTGATGTTTTAATTAAACTGTTCCTCATTTTTTATTGGTGGGATTTAGTATTTCTCTTGTAAGTGTTTTTAGTGCTTTTTCAACTTTTTGTGGAGTTAAAAAACTGATTTAGATAACTGTTGGGTTTTTTTGGTTTTTTTTGAAAAATAGTGTCTAGTTTATTATTAGTTTATTCACTGAATAGCTGTTTAAGTTATTTATCAATATACAGTAGCAAGATAGCAAACATCTGCTGGCTCCGAATTTGCAACATTTGTCTATTTCACATCATTGTAAGTTGAATATCTGGTGGATTTTTGACTTTTAATTGGACAAATAAGCGATATGAAGGCATCACCTTGAACTTCATGGGCATTTTTTAATATTTTGTGACATCTCACAGATTAAGCAATTGATAAAAACATACAAAAAATATGATAGTGAGAATTTGCATCAGTTGTATGCCTGATGGTCACTGTTAATAGAATAGAGCAGCAGTTTAGTATTGCATTACCTTAAACCTGCAGAGGGGGACTTTCACATATAAATATTAAATTCTAGCCCCTGTGAAACAAGTTCATACAATGTTGATTAAGCCTATCACTGCCAGGGAAATCTCTCTATATTTCTCTGTATACTGGAGTTTTTAAATCTGGCATCTGTGGCGACATTCCCACGCTGGCGTACCTGTTGTTATGTATTTTATGCCAACAAGAAATGACTAGTTGTCCAGTGCTGAAGATAGGAGCAGTTGTAGTGACAGAGGAGGAAAAACTGAAGGCATTCGTCATAAGCACACGTTCATTGTGTCTGTGTAATTATTCTCACTGCCAAAAGAGGGTGACAGAAGTTCTGCACTACTGGTTCATAAGTTAGGGGACTTGTGAGAGACAAATCTTTTTAAAAAAAAGTCAAGAATACAGAAAATACAAAGTGATGTGGCAGAGCATATTCTGACCTGTAACTCCTTACATGGGTGAAGCTCCAAAAATGCTGGATCCTAAAATTCCCACAGTGCATTTGGATTGCATCTTGTACTCAAATCCTTCCCTCCTGGTAAACATTTGGCAGCCTATTGCAACGGCTGCGTGTAAGTTCAAACTAGGGCTGCAGAATCAATTGAATCATGATATCAAAATATTTTTTGATGAAGGTAGAATGTTTGATAAAACAACATTATAATGAAGCACCTTTGTGCTGCAGACTATACATTTTGTTCTCCAAATTTAAGACAACATGTTTATTTGGTACAGACCAGAACAAATGTCACATTTTCAGCCCAAGTTTATAATATAAGTTATTACATTACATTAAGTTTTGAAATATGCATGACTGAAATAAAAGCTTTTGCACCATGAAGATAGGTTACAACTTCACTCTAAGTTACAACTAATTAGTTAAGCATGCCTGTAGGGATGGTGTAAATCATAAAATGTCACAGACTTAGTTTTTCTGCTACATAGCATATTTTTTTTCAGTAATTGCAGCCATTTTGCAACACAGTAATCCAACAGAGACCTAACTTATTAATATGATATTTTTTTATTGATGTGGTTTACTACGTTGTGCTACATACCAGCCAGAAGGGTAATGTGCATGGCAGCTAGAGCTGAGGCAATGTGCTTAGCTCTCAGTCCTATACTATGATGATAAATGGGTGCTGATTCAGTATGTATTGTGATTTAAAATATTGTGAATTGATATGATGATTTATTCCAATTTTTGTTTGCTTTTTTTAAACAGAAGACCGTACACTTCTAGACTTTATATCATGAGTCATATTTCATATGTCAGAGAGACTCCCCGAGTTTTTATTTCAGCAGCATCATTGCTACACTGCATATAAAAGTGACTTATTGAAGTAAACTGCGACATCTTGCTGTTCCTGCTTATCAAGATAGTGCTATAAGAATAACAAATAAAATAGAAAATATAAATATGAATATATGAGCTGCTGCTGTAGGTTGTCACTGTGGAGTATTGAAGCTGCAGGGTAGCAGATTGAGTGAGCAATTTGAAATTAGCAGTTATAAGTTATTTTCTACAGATCAGAGGAAATATATGCCTGAAAGTCAAGCACACAAATCCTATGTTAAGCATGTGAAATAAAAGTTTGAACATTGTTGTGTTCATGATGTTAATTTCTGTTAGCACATTAATGGGAATTCCGATAGCATCAAGCTAACAGACTGAAGGCTAGTTATTTTTATATGTTGAAAATTGACTCAGGAATTGTGAAAAAAATGAATCACGTTACGAAAGATTGATTTTGTTTTTCTCCCGACCCTAACAGTAACCATGATGATGGAACTATCTTTGTGGATTGACCACGTGCCTTCGTTATGACTTTACTACCAAACTAGTTAGATTTTTCTCTTAGTAATCCTGATACAAACAGTTTCAGTGGCTCATTTAGTTACCAACTACATGTTACATGTGAAGTAACTAAGCCTCTAGTGTCGATGATACAAGTGTTTTTATTAAATAATCCCAGATTACATCATCAGGGATTGTCTCAGTCATGAAATTATACAGCAGTTTTTGCAGACTGAGTAGTGCTCCTTATGATGAATGCACTGATCTTGATGAGTTTCCATGTCTTCAACGAAACTCGGCATAAGTTCTAAAGTATTTTTAGTATCAACATTTGAAAACTCCATATTGTTAAATCCTACATTCATCTGTTCAGTGCTGTTAGCCAAAGCACAGACTTGTGACTGTTTTTTGACAGCAGCGAGAGTTTGTGTAGAAGCATGTTTGGTCACTGAGGAGTTTTAAGGCCTTTTCCCTGTCAGCCGCGCTCTCAAAGAGGTCGATGTGCCAGTCAGGAAGCTGCAGGGCGGATGGCAGAATTCACAATCGAGCCCTTTGAAGTGCGCCGAGGAGGCTCAGTGTCGACTTTACCCTTGACACTCATCACCAGTGTTGTTCTCTCTTTCTGTCTCCCTTCTGCAGAATGTAAAGTATGGAGAAATCCGCTGAATTTATTTCGTGGAGCTGAATATAATCGGTGAGTGACAGCAGCTAAGCTACCTGCATCTGAAACCCCTCAGCTGGTCTACACCTTCAGTTTGCCTCCAGGAATGCTGGAGCTCAGGCCTCCACTGTTCACTTCTTTTCCCTCCCTCTCTCTGATCTGTGTTTCTTCCCATTTGTCAGTTTTTTCTAATCAGTGTTGCGTTCACTCTCCTGCCTTCTTTTTTTCTTTGTTTTATCTCACATCCTCAGGGTCTTCCCTGCCTATTTAGCTCAAAGGTGGGCCACATTGGGCCACCATTGTATCATAGCAGAGTGACATGTGCACAGAAACATTGCACAATCTGCAACTCAGCGTAGCAGTGTCACAAAAAAAGTTAAATCCCTAAAGACATTTACACTCGGTGTACATCACACCCTGCATGTTCTCCAGCCTTTGCCACCTTTGTCTTACAAATATCCATGGAAAACCCTGATGCTGTCATTCGTTTGGCATTTTCTCCTCAGTTACGGTAAATTTATTTTCTCTTTTCCACCCCCTGTTTCCTCATGTTTCTTTTATTTTCTCCTCTGACCATGCTGCCTTTGATTCCTTATCAACTCCTTCCTTCTCCTTTCTGTCTTTGCGCTTCCTCTCGTCTGCTTTTCCTCCTGATTTCTTTTTGGTTTCTCCCCTTTGATTTCTTCTCATCAGCTGCTATTCTCTGTCATTCCTCCTTTATTCTCTCTTTGATGTGGCTGCCTGCTGTTCCTCCCATTGAGTCATCCTCCACTTTTCCATTTTCTCATGTTGTAATTATCCTGTCATTTTCTCTACCTATCAACCCGCATGCTGAGCTCCAAGCTCTTAACTTTGGCCAATCTCAGTCAAGTGCAATTCCCATTACACCCGTGACTCACTTACAGTCGTCTGAACAACATCTAACATCTTACAATCCTCTGAGCAACTAAATCAGCTCAGGTCGTTCTCTCTGTCCCTCTCTTCTTACGTTTTTGCCTTTCATTGAGATACTTTAATTCTTCATATCATCATGCATGTTTGAACACTTAGTCACTTGCAAATTATGAATGTGTCTCTG
Organism: Lutjanus campechanus; assembly: GCA_027495735.1. Classification (NCBI taxonomy): domain Eukaryota; kingdom Metazoa; phylum Chordata; class Actinopteri; order Lutjaniformes; family Lutjanidae; genus Lutjanus; species Lutjanus campechanus. The sequence goes on along the minus strand of JAJHUR010140010.1, from coordinate 19,036 downwards.
TGCTGGTGTTCAGGTATACGTGGGTAACAGGTCGAGAGCCGCTGACATATTACGACATGAACCTGTCAGCACAAGACCATCAGACCTTCTTTACCTGCGACTCAGACCACCTCCGGCCTGCTGATGCCAGTAAGCAAACGCATGCTCATGCATAAACACTGCATACATCTTGTTGTGTGTGTATGTGTGTTTGTGCACAGGTGCTAATGTCCTAATGTCCTCTGACATCTTACATATGTATCTTTGTGTGTCTGTCTGTTTGGTGGCAGTTATGCAGAAGGCATGGAGAGAGAGGAACCCACAGGCTCGCATCTCTGCAGCACATGAAGCTCTGGAGCTCGAAGAGTGAGTTCACTTCCTGTTTATTTTCCTCTCTTTGCTTCCCTCTCCGAGTCTATTTACACCTGGGCTTTTAGTTGATTTGATCACAAGTGGACAGCTCTCTACTTCAGTTCACACCTGGCAATAGACTGTGTCTCCACATGCATCATGAGTAACCTCTTATGATCGGATATCACCTCAGTGCTATTTGCAAATAAACACAAACATCATTTATGTTTGCAAAGGCCAAATGGGTTGTTGGTTTTAAGTTGGTTTTATGCTTAATTTATAAGAAGACACAAATGATTAAGAAGTTTGTTTCAGTTTCATCCGGGCCAACTGTTCTCAAGATTGCACGATTTTTTAAATTGCGGTTACTAGTTCAGTGGTGAAATCAGTTGAAAAAGATAGTGTGTCCACAAACATTTGTTGCTTATCTTGGCAGGTTAGAGAGCCCAAGCACATAATTTGCTTTTCAGTGAACCAAATGGAAATCAGACAGCTGTTTTCGTGTATTTACAGGTTGTCATTTGAGTAGGCGGCCCAGGACGCTGCTAAAAGAATATGGGCATATGCGGGACAGACCACCTCTGAATCTGGTCTGAGTGATCAGACCTCTATGTGTCCTAAATGTGTCTTGGGTGCATTTATGTACTTAAGAGTTGTCCACTTGTGATGGGATTATAAATGACACATGTTAATTCCAGGTGTAAACAGGGTCCCTGTCGCTAATATAAGTGTCTTTTTTTTTGCATCTCTGTGCTGTGCAGAGAGCAGTTTGGAGTTAAATTATGAAGGTGTATAATTAAAGTACAATTTAATTAATCTGTCTGTCAAATCGTCTGTTCTAGTAAAGGTAATAATTAATCATTATGGTGATACCCAGTAAAACGCCCAGGCAGTCCTTGGAGCTCATGACATGTTAAATTGGAAATTTTAAAATAATGTTCTTGTCAAAATGATTGAAAATGCCACGTCAATATTTAATTTTTCTGTTCAAACTTTTATTCATCCAGAAAATACAGATTGATTTTGGTCCTCCTTTTACCACCTATGACCTGCTTTATATTCATGAAGTTCAGTATATTCATATATCACTGACCAGCAGTGGAGAAAGTGTTTTAACTGGAACTGGGACTTGTTCAAGGGTACTGGGACAGCAGATTTTTTGCCCACTTCATCCAGATTTCCTCTGCTAGCTATTCCAAACTAGGTCATCTTTAGGTCACAAAACCGTCTGCTTCAACCATGAAGCTGCTGTCATCATAACTGGGATCACTGGTTCATATCTGGTGCAATTTGGACAAAACATGGAGGGACTGCACATCATTCATTGACACTCTGATTTAATGTTAAAGAGACAATGAAATGGCATCTTAACTTCCTTTTTATGATGTGTTTTTTTTGTTTTTAACTCACAACATTGATTTTACCTCAAAATACAATAATTAACACTGTTTCTTCTGGGTCAGTAGACTTCAGTTTGTTATAAATTGAAAGATTAGAAGCTGCCAGTTTTGTTGGTGGGAGGAGGTTTGGTACATCTCATCACAGGTTGGCCCTCTGGGTATCTGCATCATTCATAGGGGAAGACAAGTTTACTTGTTTTCATGGCAGCGTGGGTTTATTTTTAGGAGCGTCTGTGACTACAAAGGCAGTGCAGCGGAATAGTGGCAGCAGTGTTGTATGTTTCTCTCAGCTCATATCAAGGTCGTGACAGCAGGTTGACTCAGAGGAAAACTTCTTTGATCAGTGCTCTGTCAGCTGCTGCTTACAAATACATGAGGCATAAAAGCTGTTTCATAGCACAGAGGTGCCACGCTGTGTAGACAAACAAGGCCCTCTGTATATTGAGTTGGTAAAGTAATGAATGAACCCATAAGGATATGACAATAAGTTAGTTTGTAACAGATCCTGATCTTCTCCTCTTCTCTCCTCCTGTAGTTGTGCAACAGCATACATCCTGCTGGCGGAGGAAGAAGCTACAACCATCATGGAAGCTGAACGTTTGTTTAAACAGGCGCTAAAAGCTGGAGAGAGCTGCTATCGGCGCAGCCAACAGCTCCAACATCACGGTACACAGTATGAAGCCCAGCACAGTGAGTATAATTTACTTATTACTGATACTGCTAATAGTCAAAATAATGTTTTATTTCTGCTGGCTGTAGCACATCTCTTGAGCCAATGAAATTTATTTTTAAAATGTCAGATTGCAGCAGGAGAATTTATCATTCTCTCATCTTTGTAAATGTGCATTAGTAACTTCAGAGATATTAAAGGGACAGTTTGGGTTCTTGGAAGTGGAATTGTATGAGGTATTTATCTATTGTCTGTGTTTTACCAACAGTAAATTGAGTGCCCAAAGCTGAGCAATGTGCTGCTGTGGACAGGGTCAGCAGCAAAACATATTTTAGCTTACATAAAAAAATCAATATCCGTTTAAGAGTGTGCTATATTTAGGACGTTTTCACCACTCAGTCTTGCTGTTAGACAGCCTTCACTGACAGGAAACTGCCATTTATATAAGCCAAATATCACTCCCTTCAAAGCCACCTTTGGCAAAATCCTTCATTTTGCATTGCAGAACACAGACGTTACTGGTCCACTGCTGCCTTTATTGATTAGTCTGTTTGTGTTATTGCGTCACTTTGTTGAATCCAAACTAACCATTTAAAACACTGAAGTCGCAAAATAGCACAAACAAGCGAACCAAATGAGGCAGCGGTAGACCAGCAACTCCTGGGCTCAACAATAAGGATCGCTCACTTGCTAGGGGCAAACAAAATGTTATGTCGGGCAAGTAAATATGGCAAATCACTTTCCCAACTGGGCAAGTGGTCAAAAAGAATTCATCTATAAATTACTTTGATAATCAATTATGGTTTAAGTATTTTTTCATGCAAAAATGCTAAGAAAAGAAAAATGCTAAAAAATTCTTTTTGCTATTTTCAGCCTTTCAGACATGGAGATTCCGTACTTTTCTTCACTTATTATCATATTAAACTGAATATGTTTGGGTTTTACACTGATGAAACAAGACATTAAAAGACATCACCTTGGACTTTGAAAAACAGAGATGGACATTTTTCACTATTTTCTGACATTTTATAGACATTGCAATGCTAGATGAAGCATGACAGTTAACTTTGGTCTTTGTTGTCATTTGATAACCGCTAATAAATACAACGGTTAGTACAGAGGTGAGTAAAAGTTGACTTTGGGCAAGTAGATTTTTGACCCACTTGCCTTGCTGGGCAAGTGAAAAAGAACATTAACTCTGAACCCTGAACTCTCATGTTTTGTGAGGTAAAATTACTCTTCGTCAAAGGAGTCTGGTGGCAGGGAGAGAGTGATTTAAGGAGCAATATAACTTCAGTTTCCCAGACAAAGGACTATCTGACAGCAAGGTAAGGAGGTGAAAATGTTCTAAATATAGCACACACTTAAACTGCTATTGATTTTTTTTTTTTTTAGGTGACTAAAATAAATTTTGGTGCTGACTCTGTCCACAGCAGTACATTGCTTAGCCTCCATGTCTGCACTCTTGCTGCTTTTTCAGTCTGGGGGTGTGCTGACTTCCACTAACTGAGGATAAGTGCCTCATACAACGCCACTTCAAGGAATCTGAAATATCCTTTACTGTTCTGAACTATACCTTAAGTGCTCCGGCAGAAAGCTGCTTCATCATGCCCCCAATTAAATTATACGGACAACAAAATTGAACTGTGTGTGTTACATTATGTGTTTGTATGTCTCCACCAGGAAGAGACACCAATGTATTGGTGTACATAAAGAGAAGACTGGCCATGTGCTCCAGAAAGCTTGGCCGAACACGAGAAGCAGTTAAAATGATGAGAGATGTAAGTACACAGCCTGCCAGCAGAACACACACACACACACACACACACACACACACACACAGATAAAAAGACACACAGAGAGAACTAAGAAGTTGTTCTTTGATCTCTGAAAAGCTCTAAAGGTTTTAGTTTCATTACCAGGCTCAGAAGTTTTCATTTTCAACATTCATTGCATTCATTACAAGGTTTAAGTTTGACAACATAATAACTGTACAGTGATGATGACCCAAAGCTCTCTTGTCTGCTGACTGTGCATGTGTCGCCCCCTGTCCGGTATTACATGTAACAACAGTTGTGTGTTTTCCAGTTAATGAAGGAGTTCCCTCTCCTCAGTATGTTCAACATCCACGAGAACCTGCTGGAGTCACTACTAGAGCTCCAGAACTACGCCGACGTACAGGCCGTTCTGGCCAAGTACGACGGTGAGGCACACACACACTCACACACACACTCACACACACACACAGTTTAATGATTTTATTGACGTTCATATGAGAGACACAGAACGTAATTTTTGATTTTGGTATGGAACCAGAGCTTCCTCTCACTGCCTGTGATTGCAGGGACAAAGTGGTGGCCCTTAGAGCTCAACATACTGAATCTTTAGAAAACACATGAAAACAGACAAAATACAAGCAGATTAAGAAAACTTTGTCATTATTTTAGCAACCCATGTGCAGCATTTAGAAAAAAATGTGCTGCAAAGTGAGAAAATGGAACTAAATCCAGAAATGCTGCAAGTGATGCAAACAGCTGGAACATGCTTGTTGTTGCCATGGTTTATGACTCATTAACTTTTTTATTAAGTATATTTTTATTATTTTAAATGCTTAGCAAAAAAAGGAAGAAAGGACAACAAAAAAGAAAAAACAAAACAGCACATCCTAGCCACAATCAAATTGAATTAAAAAATAAAACAAGAATAAATACACAAAGGTATATGCACATAGTAAAAAAAAAAGGATTCACAGTTACAGTGATTTTCGCTACATCACTTCAGTTCTTGCCCTGCAAAAAATTCAGTTCAGGGTCCCAGATCTTGTTGAATAAATTGTACGTGGGCACAGAGTCAAATTTCCACAGTCGTAATATCAACTTTTTTTTTTTTAAATTGCTTTTCCAAACAAAACTGCCACTTTTTTCTTTCATTAACTTTTTTTGGTGGGAAAACAAGCGTGTCCCAGTCATGTCCAGGCATGTACATCACTTTTTAATGGTCAGTTTCTATTGGAGATTGCCTTACTTGTACCGTTTCTCTGTTTGGTTGTGTTGTGCTGCTTATATTTAGTCTATTTGCTTTCTTATGTTGCAGTGCATTTAGCTCTCAGTGCCACCAGTCAGTGCACATATCTCTATCTCAACGAATTTCAGAAAATAATGTGCGGATTAATTGTCAAAAAACATAATCATTGGTTGCAGCTCTAATACCCGTCTACATGTAGATAAACAGCATCCTTCAGGATGTATATAGCGGGTGTCTCCACACAGGTTACAGTGTTATAACACAATCAGTTACACCATCCCTTTATTCATTCATCTGAGAGCTGTGGACAGGCTTTATCACTGGTGTCGTGCTTTACAAGTTACATCAGTGATCACACTAAAGTGAAAAATAAGACTTGATAACAAAACAGACCCAAAGCTTTGAAATCCAAACTCATTATCTTCATTCACAAACCCCTCTGGGCAGCTGCAGTGTTACCTATCACCTGTAATTCCAAACTATTGCTATGTTCACTAAACACCACCCCCCCTCTCCCCTCTGTCCGTGTCTGCTTTGTGTCTCCTCCACAGATATTAGCTTGCCCAAATCTGCAACAATATGCTACACAGCAGCTTTGCTCAAAGCCAGGGCGGTATCGGACAAGTGAGTATCTCTTTTCATGGGCTACAATGCTCATACGGGGGCTCGATATTCCTGCTCGGCTATTTAAGAGTTTAAAATAGAGCTGAAAAGAGCCCGGGGACCTGGTTAGTGTGACTGAGAGAATAGGGCTGAGTGGTGGTGTAGTAACAGCGGGTTAGCAGTAATTGTGCTCTTTGGTACAAGGCTGCCTCGAGGGTTGATCAGTGTTATTGTGAGAAGTGAATGTTTCTGTCTCACCAGAGATAAAGGGTTATTTATGACTGTAAAACATCTAACACAGTCACACCGCTGGTACACAGATAAAACCATAGAAATACAGTGTTTTTTAAAATATCCATGGACTCATTTATACACGCACAGTGCATTTCCCTTTTATTTATTTTTCTGTTCAGTGCTTGGATTTTGGTGCTTGAAATTGTAACTATTATTTTCATGATAAATCGCTCTCTGACTGAATACTTTACTTTTTAGATGAAGAAATAAAATAAGTTGGAGAGAGCCTGATTGATTTTGCCTTTCGCACAAAATAAAGATGACACTTTGTTGTGATTTCAGGAAGCACAGTCTGTATTTTTTATTTTCATGTCATTTTTAGTTTATGTTAGAACTTTTATTGTCCATAATGTGAAAAATTGTCTTTGGCTTCACCACAATTTACATGGATTACAAATAATACAGTAGTGAAAAACATAATACAGTAGTGAATTGGGAGAGCTTAGAGTTCAGTCACAAGCAATTTATATGTAGTTCTATTGCCTAATTCTAAAGTGTTTCATAGATTATGCTCTAATCTCTCACTTAATAAATATATATACTGTAGATATATAATATAGTCTGTAATGTTCCTCTCACCAGTCAAGCATGTGTCACCCAGTAAATGGTGTAATGGCTCTCTCCACAGGGACACACATGAGGAGGTCCCTGGAATACTTTCTATTTTGAAAGCGGTCCTTAGCTGAGAAAAAAATAAAATAAACAATGTCATGTGATGATGTGTAATTTATCACTGCTGTAAGGTGCGGGAAAAGCTTGGAAATGCACCTTGAAAATACTTGAAAAGTGCTTGAATTTGACTTTGGAAAAGGTGCAGGAACCCTGATTATACTGCATTTAAACCATACAGTCTATGATTTAAACACACCTGAAACAAACAAACAAACAAAAAATCACACTGTTGGTGATGTACTGGAGTATTCTCATGCTTTGGTCCTCACATGTATGTTTATTCAAGTGCATCCTTTCCTGTTTTTTAAAGTATTTTTTTGAGCTCTGGACCGTCTCTTACATGTTGGGGATTTATGTGATGTTCTTACACAGAGCAGCTGGTTAGTGACAAGTGAGCAGCCTGGATTTCAACGTATTTATTCAGCACTGTAGGAGTCATTTTCAAAAGCACTTTGATCATATAGTGATGTGCAATCCCAAGTCAGATTACTGACAAGAGCGTTTGTGTGTATTTCTGCGTGTGTGTGTGCAGATTCTCTCCAGAGGCAGCATCCAGGCGAGGGCTGAGCACAGCAGAGATGAACGCAGTAGAAGCCATCCACAGAGCGGTGGAGTTCAACCCTCACGTCCCCAAAGTGAGCATCAGATGAACACCACATACACACACCACACGCCCGCTGAGGTCATACTAATCCCTTTTATACAGTCTGCTGGCGGTAAGAATGCTGCACCGTTATTCCACCTCGCAGTTCAGGATAAAAACCTATGAACATGAAATAGAGGCATTGTTGTTCCGTGGTTAAGCAGGCAGCTGAGGTTGTAACAGAGCTGAATTGAGGACTGTGTTAAGGGGGGTGGGGTGTTCTGGCAGGATGGGACGCCAATGCTGTTGTGATAGACGTCACGCCTCTTTTGCCTCCAGAACGCCGGCGTGATATCTAAAATCAATTTGTTTGGCTTGGTTCACTGTAAAAAAGCAAAGCCAGCATACTGACGAGTCCTCTTTATGGCAGTATTCCTGGATCTCTGTTTAAAAAGGGCTCCTGTGATCACATGCTCACCATGTAACACAGCAAGATGTTGGACTGTAAACATGAAACATGATTGGCTGTGATTGAGTTTGCTTATCAACACACATCGGTTTCTGGTAGAGCCGCTGGATTTTCAAGACTGATACTGATACTGATACTGATCTTCCACAAATCTTATCTTTGGTGTTGGCCAAATGATAACGTATCATATGCGTCACACATTTTTTTTGAGGAAAACTGAAGAACATGCGTGGCATGTGCAGCGTACACAGTCTGGGTGTGCACCTTTAGAGTGCAAGTGAAAAAAAAAAATCATGATTTCCCTTTTTGCTGAGCAAATTGAAAAAGAAAAAGGACAAAAGGGCACAGAGCCTCATATGGAAATAAAGTCATGAATTTTCCATAAATATATTCATGTAAAGATGGTCTGGTAGCTCAGGTACAATAGGTGGAACGCAGGCCCCATGTACTGAGGCTGTGAGTCCTCTGCAGCAGCCGTGAGTTCGACTCCTGCCCTTCACTGTGTGTCATCACCCCACCCTCTCTCTCTCCTTTTACTGTCCTCACTTCAGCTGTCCTGTCAAATAAAGGCATAGAAGTCTCCCAGAATATAAAAAATATATGTATATACTCATAAAAAAAAGAGAAGTACTAAAATCCAAAAAAAGGAGCTTTGTCTTATTCGTCCTGTGTAGTAATACAATTCAGAATTGATTTGGAGTCACTGGGTCACATGACTTGGAAGCTATTTAGAAAACTGCAATAATGTTCTATTAAAATATTTATGAAGAATTGATTCATTGCACATTAGCAATCAAAATATCTGTGCTTCATGTCTTGATTTAAAAAAAAAAAAAAATTTCATTAGTGTGGGCAAGTCAGCACAAAGTTAAAATGACGGCCCCCAAGTGAACTGACAGAAGGAAATCGCTGTCACGCTTTTTAATGGATTTAATGAATGAACAAAGCACACAGGACGATACAGTCACAGCACCTCAAACAAAAGGCTACTGAGGTTAAATATACAGGCCTGTTTACTTCTGTAACTTATGCTGACTTAGTTTTCATTACAAACACACATTTGTTCTGCCTCATGATGACCTTGATCTTGCAGAAATTGTGAATGCATCATTCCCCCTTTGCCTCCACACTTGAGTGCTGCACATAACAGGCACATGCCCGGTATATGTGCACCAAAACGGTTGCTGATAAAAGGTTAAAACAAAGGTTAAAACAAAGTTAGATATGCATGGAAAACACTGCATGTGTGATGAGCTAAAATCGGCTGATAATGGTCATGCTGGTGCTTGTTTCAGGCTCCAGTTAATGGTGGGAGAAATGATCTTTTCTTCGGCGCGCTGTGATTCTCTTTTGAATGAGTTAGCATGAATGCACAAAACCTAAAACTTTTATACGCTCAGGACAAGAGCAGCTACACTGTTGAAGAGAAAAACCTGTTGGCAGCTGTTTAAGAACCAGTTGGGCTGTAAAATACACAATAAGACTACCTTGTGTTTTTGATAATGGAATTCAATTCATCTGACTGTTTTCACAATGGATATTGATGATTATTATTGTGAATCAGACAAACAATTGCAATCAATTCAAAAGTTGTCAGTTTTGGGTGAAGTTTTTGTTACATTTTAGAGAGCAGCTGTGGATACGGTGTTGATGTAATCAGGTTGTGTTTGTCGTATTTACTGGCCTGTCAGATGCAGTTTCTGTTCTACACGCGGCTACATTTCATTTACCATTTCTGTCACATACAGATTGACCGCCGTCACTTAATCGTCTTCATCGCCTGTCTTTATTCCCTTTCTTCCCCTCCTCCTCCTCCTCCTCCTCCTCCTCCTCCTCCTCCTCCTCCTCAGTATCTGCTGGAGATGAAGAGTCTGATT
>JAJHUR010140009.1:2500-19281 GCA_027495735.1 Lutjanus campechanus | reverse complement strand
GTGAGAGGCACATGTCGGCCCCTCCAGGTGCATTGTGGGACGCAGCCGGAGGGAATGCCCGATGAGAAGGGAGAGGGGCGGCGGAGTCACCACATGTAGGAGTCGTCGTATCTGTGGAGGAACACGAGGAAGAGTGTGTAACCGCCCGTGTAAATTCATTCACATTAATTTCTGTTAATTACGGGTCACATGACTTCTTCAGCGTGTGTGTGTGAGCGTCGTCACCTTGATCTCTGGTCTCTGTTGTCGCCACCAAACAGCAGCTCTGCAACAACATCCTCCTGAGCTGAACGCTTCCCATACCTGGGAGAGAGATATGAGAGCAGGTTTTAGCCATGTTAGCAGTAAATTTACTGTCTAGTCTCGAGCCTACTTGAAATTTTTGGGCCCCCAAAAACCACTTTGCATAGGGCCACTAAAAGCTAGAAATGGCCCTGATTCATCATTCCTCAAGCAGTGTTTTTCAAACTTTTTACACAACATATTACCACAGTTCACACAGGAGGCAGCTTTATTCCTATTGAGAAGATTATTTATGCTTGACTGTTGTCTGCCACAGACACACTGCCTTCATAGTAAAGCAGTGGCTTGCTGCTATCACAGTTATGTACATGAACGTGACTTTGCGGGACTATGGGGGTCTCTGGAGACTGACTTGCCATTCAAGGTTTTGGAACTTCCACGTTGGCTTCATTTTTCAGTGCTGGAAGTTGCTGCTCAGTTACATCTCAAACAATATCCTCCAAACTCTATATTATTTTAAAATTCTGTAATGATTAATTTCCATGTGCTGTAAATGTGTATATATGAGAGTTTACACTTCCAAAAATGGTCACAAGCAACAAATTAAAAAAGAAAAAGAGTTTAAGATGTCTCACTAATATGGGTCAAAACACTGTATCCTACATTTCCCACAATGCAGTAAGATACCATCTTTTTATTAGATCTTCCCTGTCTGGTAAATGGCATCATCTCAACCCCACACCTCCAGTTTTCTTACAGGCTGAGCAGGACTCCAGAGGAAAATTTAGTTTCTCATGATCATCTTTTCTTTGTCTTGGGAGAAATAAATGGGATTCTTATTATGAACTCACTGAAGTCTGCAGAAACAAAAGAAAAGCAAAAGAAAAGCAGGAGATCTTTTGCTGAGCTGTCTCTGAGGTTTTCTCCTTGATGACAGTATGGAGCAACAAGACTTTCATTTGACCACTGAGACAAATTTAAGATCTCATTTAAGACAACAGAGTTTTCTTTTAGATCTCACTGTTATTTCCAGAGCTGAATATTTCAGGCAAATTTAAAATCAGTGCAGTGAGACAAAAAAAATAGAACATTTTAAGATCTTCAATTGGGCTCAAATTTGTCTCGGGCTGAGACGAGACAAAGGTTATTTCTCAGGAACCGAATTGAACTTTTCCTGTCCTCTAGGACTCCTCTGTGTGTGTAAAATAAGTTGACTTGCTCTATAAATAAATAAGTCTCACAGCTATCCTCTGTAAAATAATCCGTAGTAGTTGTCGTGGTAGCTCAGAGACATTCAAGACAAATGTATCTTCTTGTCTCTCTTTGTCCATTGTCCTGTGTCCTCTTATGCCAGTCTGTCTGCCTTTCAATATACTGGTTCACTTCCCCTCACTTCATTTCTAATAGTTTAATTTCACAGTCAGATTCAGACTATGCATGGAAGTGTGTGTGTGTGTGTGTGTGTGTGTGTGTGTGTTTAAATGTTGGTGTGTGTCGGAGGGTGTCATTTCCCCGGTCTGGATGAGTCTTACGATCCTCTTGATAAGAAAACCAGGGCTCCAAGAGCGCCGCAAATGTAAAACCACGGAGCCGTTTAACACAAAGTTTACTCGGTGGTGCGTGTGTGTTAATGCGTGTGTACGTGCGCGAGACTGCGCTATTCAACACGACCCCTGCAGCGCGACCCGCGCTTCCTCCGTTTTCCCATCAACCACCTGTTCCACCTCCCCCTATGACCCCAGCACCCAATCTTATGCTTCGCTACACACACAAGGGGAGGCGTGTGCGTGAGTGTGTGTGGATCTCGCGCCGTAGGAAAGCAATCGAGCAGCTCACGCGCTCCGTCTCAGCTGCCGCGCGGTGCGACACATCAGGATGTAAAATGTTTTCCCCTCTGATAATGGCCGTCTGTACCCATATATCACCCTGAGTCTCCCTGGTTGGTCCTACGCTTATTCTCTTATTATCTGTCTGTCTGTCTTCTCCTGTCTGATTGTGCTTCTCTCTTGCTGTCTCTATCCAGCAGTCAGTTTGCCTCTCTTTGTTTTCCTGTTTTTCCATTCTTAAAATATAACCCCACTTTGTTTTTATCCTGTATTACCATCACATCACAGTCATAGAACTAAACATCCTCGTTTGAAGTCTTTGAGAAGGACAAAGGGAATTTTTCTTCTGAAAACATTATAAATGGTAGAAAATAGTGCCTTTCTGTATTCAGGATTTCTTCGCGTGGACCTGAAATATGGCTCGGTGACGTACCAGAGCCACGGTCCCCCAACACTATATGAGCCCCACGAATGCCAGGATCATCTTTCTAAGTTCCTTCAATTTTTCAACCATGAAAACAGGTGAAAAAATTTTTTGTCAGGATCATTTTTCATTCTTTTGGTTAAAAATGTATTTTAATCAGCGCCAAAAATTGGCGGCATAAGACAGACGTGACAGTAATGTTACATAAGTGGCTAGCTCAGCCTCTTGTGGCTGAAATGAGCATTACACTTTGAAAACTTATCCTGCAAAAAAGTTTCACCCGACAAAACCTTTTTTCACTTCTCCTGATCTTAGTGGGTTCAGATCACACTTTGAAAGTGGATCACCAGATGTTTTCTTCTCACTTGCCTTTGAGTATTAACAGTCGTAGGAGCTCTAGAAATTCTAAAAAGTCTAAAATATTTAGAATTATCAGAATTTTTCATTATTAGCTGGTCACACAGGAGCATTTTTTTCAGCAAATTTTCTTTGAGCAGAAATTTCTTCTGAAAATCAGAAACCTGAAAAACAGTACTTCCTGGAGAGGTTCCTAATAAATTATTAGGAACTAGAAAGGCTACGTTTTCTTCAGAAGATTAACGTGTTCTCACTTACACTGACAGTTACAGGGGTAAATACCGTAAAAAGGGTAAAATGTAATAAAATTCATATTGTTAGTGTGTGGGAATTTGAGCGGGAAGCAGTTGATGTTAAAGCACTGAAAAGGTTTAAAGTGCCTTTTGAAGTGTGACGCTCAGGCCAGACTGCCTGCGTCTGTGCATGCCGGCTGCCTCGTTGGACCGCCGTGGCGCTCACGCCTTTTGCGCCCACACAAACAGCACTTCTGCAGCAGGGCTGCTGCTGCCAGTCTTATCGCTCTACACTGAGTTGGCAGAAGTGTTTTGAAGAGAAGAAAAGAGGTGTAGCTAGGAAGCAGTGTGATTTTTTTTCGCCCTCCTTGTTCAAAAAGGGAGAGGGGAAGGGGAGAGAAAAAAGAAGAGAGCGCAGCAGAAAAATACTGCCCTTCAGCTGACTTTTTCACGTCTATGATATATACTACATGTTGTTTGAATAATGTTGACATGACTGTCAATAGATCACGTTTCTAAGATGACAACTTCCCAGATGGTTCTGTGTGACAAACCATCTTGTGTGTCAGGTTTAGGAGAAAATAGGTGAGACTCTGAATTTCTAGGTGAATCTTGGCTGCAGCTCCGTGTGAACTGCACTGCTCATGTGAGCTGTGTCGCTGCTCTAACCTGGTTCCACCACGGACACGTGCTGCTAAAGACCTCAGTATATTTGCCCTGTTATTCAGTGCTATGAGCTGCCATATAGAGTTATGCACCAAAGGCACCTGACAGCCCTGATCCATCAATTCTATCTGGAGTGCGCAGCCTGAAGCACGCAGCCATCACATTCCCCAGCATTTTATTTGATACACCAAAACCTTCGTATAGCCGTGAGTCCTCATATGTCTTCATCTGCAGTTGCCAATGTAATGTAAAAACTTTTAACTTGAAACAAATTGACTTTCTATGGCTTTAAGAGTCTTCTTTAAAGCAAGTATCTAAATATCAACGACCTATTTGGCTTTCATGAATAAGAACAGACGAGCCAGACTGCTTCAAATCAAAAAATATTCCTTCTGACAATTCCATACCGACGTTTATACCTGAGAGGCAGCAGGCCTCGGCTCAGGCCCCGCTAACTGAATTTGGGATTCTTTCTTGGGTCCATCTGCGGCGATTATTGCTCTGGTCCCGTTGATTTGGAGGCCTGGAGGTTTTGGAGAGTGGACGGTAATCTAATCTACTGAGCTCCCGTGTGCAGGCGAAGGGTTTGGGGGTGCGGAGGAGAGGCGAGCACGCTGCACATCAACAGAGCTCCCGGCTTATGTATAAGCAGGAAACTGATAGAACTACTCGCCATAATGACTTGAATAAAGCAAAATGAAATGTGGACTAAAGGAGCAAAGAGACTGACTCAGTTCAGCCACTGTTACACCTTCAAGGGTTTAACACCTGTAAATCAGTTTAATCTTTGGTTTTTATCCTAAGGGATAAACTTAGGGGCTGTGTAGAAATGATTACGGCAAGAGGGGTAAAGAGAAAGAGGAGAGTGTTGTCATCTTTATTTTGGATAAAGGGAGGCTTGTCTTGAGTTTTTAGGTAGAAAGAAGCAGGGGAGGGACTTCTCACCCTAATTTATTATAATTATTATATTTCTGCCTTCCCTTGCCCTTGTCAGATTGGTCAGCCAGACTAAAAATATTGCAAAATAAAAGTTGTTTATTGAAAATGTTGTCAGTCGTCTAAGAAACGTTTGATTGTGGTTGAAAGCGAAAGGTGAAAAGTCGTCTTTTTGATGTTGTTTAAAAGACAACTATCTAAAGATGTCCATCTATCTCTGTTATTATTTGAAGGTGAAAGGTAAAAAGACAGCCCAGATTTCAACATCTACTTAAACATCTATTTTTGGTCAATATTTGAGCCAAATCGACCAGAGAAAAGATGATCCAAATGTCAACGTCTGTTTTTGGGTGAAATAAAGGTCAGATTTAGCCCAAAAGACGATGTTGAAATGACGTTGGGTGTTTGATGGGCTTATGTTTCACACTATCAGATTGTAGGTACTCCTGTAGCTTCATTTGTTATTTGTCACACAGGAGACTAGGGTTTGTGTCCTGTGTGAAACCAATAGTCACCTTTGTTCTTGATATTACATAAGTTACGTATGTTTGAACTTACATAAGTAACGTACTTTTTTCACCCAAACCATGATCTTTTCCTAAACCTAACCAGGTAGTTTCTGAGCCTTTGTTTTGAAAATCTACCCAGATGTTGCATATTTATTGTTAACTTCTCACGTGCAAATCTGATGCTAGAAGTGTACCCGCATACGGCCACTGACCAAGCTGCCAAAGTTGACAAGCTGAGAGTGCAAACATCTTGATATTTGCCACGAATTTGGATTTTATCACACACTTGTAGTGCGTGATAGGGATGCACCCAAATTCAAATATGTTATTTGGGAAAACACAAATAATATGATGGAAACAGATATTTCATCTCTCTAAGTTCTTTACAAGTTGCTCATTATTATTTGGAAAAAGTCAGCTCCATGATCCGTTCGGCATAATTAAAAAAGGTTGCATCTACCTTAATCAATCACCGACTTAATGCACCAAGATTAAGATGACAGTAGTATATTTATATACACTTGTATATCTTTACTGTAGACTCTCTATTTCCAATGTAAAACAGTTTCCTTTTATTTCTAAAAGTTGTTTTTTCAGTATCCCTCTGTTAAACTGCAGGTGGTAATGGGCTTCCGACAGTTCAGAAAGCTTGGTTTAGATGAAAAGTACAGTATAAAGATGTGGAAATATATTTTATAATGAATTAAATGCCAATACTAAATCAAAATGATGCTTTATGAGCACAGCAATTGCATTGCCAGTGAATGTTAGGTTAAAAAATACATTTGCCTGATTTAACATGAGGCAAATAGAGGCAGACAATTTTGTTGGTTGAACAGATACACATGCAAATAATGACCTGTGCACCTCTAATGTGTGCAATAATATCTAACTTTCATCATGTTTCATCGTCTTTATGAGCTAATTGGGCTCCCAAAACTACAGAAATAAGATGGCGTATGTATGTGCCATAAATGTAATGCATGTGTACCGTACATGTGTGTACATACCTCTGCCTGGTGATCAGATTGATGTAGTGTCTCAGGGCGGTGTAGTACTTGGCCAGCTCTTCGGGTGGGGCGTCTTCGCCGGGGTTCTCGGGTTTGGGGGGGTAGGCATCCGCCAGTGTTCCCAGACACACCAGCACGCACAGCACAACGGCCACCAGCACCGTCCATGGCTTCAGCATCACGGCCATCTGTGACAGGACAGTTGAGGGTCCACAGTTCTGGATTAACTCCAAAGCAATAAACAGGATGACCGGTTTGGATTTCTTTCTTGTAATGTATATTTTTTTATTGTGGTAACTGGAGTGTGCAAGAGAAAGTCTTATTGTCCATTGTATCATTGGTCAAAACAGTGAAAAAGTTGGAATTAATGACGTTTCGCCACAGAGATCAACAACTAAAAGAAAATATCACCTCCTATGGCAGCTGCTGGATTGAATTAATCCCATGATAATTTAAAAATTTCTAAAGGAAGATGAGTGATGGCGGCACAAGGGCTGATGAAGACGTTTCCATCTCTTTTCTAATGAGAACAATGTTTGGGGCATGTGGAAACTCCCCCGAGGGACATGTTGTGGAAAAACTGTCATTTGTTTTCCTAGAAAACGTCTGCCGGGGCACAGTTGGCTCATGAGTAAATAGAGGTGTGTGAAGCAGCTACACAAGTCAATATGTATCATGTAAAGAAAAAAAAAAAACGCCTCTTCAGGCTGTAGATTGACTTATTGTCAGACTCCCCTGGCTCAGTGCTGTTTAGTTCCTGAGGAAGATGAAGAAAATGGATCGACTCCAGTGGAGACAGCTAATTTCACACATCATCAGGGAGGCTGCGGGTGTGATGCTTATTATGAATTTGACATAATTTATGTAAGTATGCTGCACAGATGTGTTAATAATACTCTGTTACGCTGTTGCAGCAGCTTAATTTCCATCCTGGTGTATGAATGCTAAAAAACATACAGGAATTTAGTGCAGTCAACAAAACGTTTCTCATTAACTTAACTTAAATGTACATGTTATATAAGTTTTAATTATTCAAGTTAATGAAGCTTAAAATTTCTTGTATTGATTTTAAGAAAACTTTGAAAGTTGTAAACAGGAGTTCTTGTAACTTGACTTGAGTTCAGTCAACTCATTAAAGTAAGGTTCCAAAGAAGCATGATCAGCATGTTAGCAGACTTCCCAGCATGCACTGTTTGAGAGTTAAAACTCCCGAGACGCTTCTTTTCTACAGTTTGAAGAAAACTTGCTGTGTGTTTGTAATGTTCGTCAGTGTGAATGATATGTTTTTGGTTTAACTCAATATCTTAAGTTTCATGAACATGTTTTCTCAACTGAATGAACAGAAAGTTGATTTGACCAGAAAGAAGAAGTTAATTGCTCCAATTTGACTTTTCAGATTCAGTCAACTGAAAATTTTAGAGCAGCCGAGTCACCAACTAATAGTTTATTTTCACTGTTTCTTTTATGCAAGCTTTAAGTGTATTATTATAATTGTTAATACTAATGTTCATATACATTTTATTATTCAGACTACTACTACTACTATTAATAATAAGAAGAATAACAATAATGTTCAGGAATGATATATTCATGTGCAAGTTTTCTTTCTTGGCAAAATCTGACATTACTGAGCAAACAACCTGCTCATGTTTGATATAGTATAAACTTTGATTTTATGTTTTTTATGATTCCATTTCTGATTTTAAAATGTCTTTGTATTTATATCTTTAACTCACAGAACACATGCAGTATTTTGCATATAATTTTATTGTATTTTCCACATTTTTCTCACAGTTGTGCTCATTTACTTTTGTATCTCAGTGTGTGTGCTGTACGGTACTGTTTTGTATTGTATTATTGTGTTTTGTATTGTAATGTTGTACTTTACATTATTGTTCATTTTGTGTTATGATTACAGCTGTGAGAAGCCTATTTGCCCAAGCTAAAGTATATCTTATCTTAACAAAAATATCTAACACTAACAAAATCAATTAAAAGAGATTCTCATGATGACTGGACTGACTGCTCTGATTGCAAAAAGACAATATTAAAAATTCATGCAAAACTAGATAAAATAAAAGCTTCCCACCTAATTTACTTTCCTGAAAGCTGCAGCCATACAGTACCTCTATGTTCCATGGCTAACTTGTCTGGATATATTGTTGTTAAAGCCATCTAACTTAATTTAATCCGATTTCATTTGATAAAGTGTAATGGCTACAATACAAAGCAAGTGATTATTTCATTTAATTAATTAAATTTTGAGAAAACCTTAGCTGATTTGGGATGTGAAAAGCCCACAGCAAAGTTCAATATTGTTAACCCACAGTGCCTTAAACGGTGCCAGAGAACCGGGGTTTCTGCCGGTTCTCCTGATTGCTGTTCCGTCACTACTCACCGGTAAAACAGACCCTGGCCAGAAAAAAACACTCTGGTTATCTTATGAATGTGTGAGTAGATAAGTAGATTGATTTCCTCCTTCTGTTTGAAGCTGTAATAAAACACAGCTGCAGGTGTTAAACGCTTCACAGATGAAGTGGAATAATGAGCAACAGGTCTGCTCTTCTATCTGCTCTGATGCTCTCTGACAGTCACTCATTCTTCAGCTTCACAGGCGGAATTAACTCTCATTCTCCTGCTGCCTGTCATGTTTGAAGTCAATGATTTGATTGTTCCCCCTCGCTGGAAAACGACTGTTTATGTCTGCAGAAATGTAATGCCAATATACATATATAATTTAAAAAATGCTAAAATGTTTGCCATGTGTCGGCAGCTGTGGTGTAGATTTGGCTGAAACCCCCGCGGTGCTGTCCGTGGTGCTGAACGCGCTGCCAGCATCTTTTAGGCTCCTTCAGCTGGAAGTAAGTGCACAAACACACCACCTCACATCTATGAACCGGCCAATTTAAACACCTTACATCTGTTAAATCGTTTTCATGTATAAATGATTCTATTTTTTCCCTTTTTTCTTGTTTTTATTTTTTATTTTTTTAGCTTAGACTTACTTAAATTTCAAATTACAAAGTGAGTATTCTTACAAGTCACTACAAAGTTGAAGAATATCAAAGCAGCTGTCTGAACAAAACATTTCGACCTAACAACACGTCTTTAATTACAAAATGTTCACAAAAGTTTAAAATCGATCAGCATGTATTTCCCAGTACAAAAGCCAGGTTAAATATTTTTTATGGTATCTGCAATTCGCTCCAAAATAGTATTTATAATATTTATAGCTCATTACATCGGTTAAATCGCTGTCATGTGTCAATGATTTATATTTCTGTTTAGCTTTCTTAAATTTTAAATTCCAAAGACAGAATCCAAACAAGTCACTAAGAAACCTGAAAAGAATCATCATCAACCAACCGTCAGAAAAATCTGAACAAAAAGCTTTTCAGAGTCGATGAAAAAACGGAGTAGAGTGATTAAGATAGAGTGATTAAGTTTATGTGCAAAAGCTGAAGAATATAAAAGCAAATGGCTGAACAAAACATTTCAACCTAGCAGCAAAGCTTTTATTTTGAAAAAAAAAAGCCCTCAAAATTCAAAATTTTCAAAATTGTCTTCGATCTGCATGTATTTGTCAGCACGAGAACCTGTTGTGATAACTGGCTGAAATTCACTCTAACTTCTTTTTAAGACTCAAGCCAGGGTAAAAAAAAAATTGGTATCGAGACAATTCATGTAATATTTATAGCTCCTTATATCTGTTAAATCGTTGTGATTTACATCTAAATTGCAGAGTGCATCCCACAAGTCATTAAAAAAGTTCTTATCTTAAACCAGTCGTCTGAAAATGAGCAAAAGTTTAAGCAAATAAAAGCGTGTGGCTGAATTAAACATTTCGACATAGCAGCGAGGCTTTTATTTTTGAAATAAATAATCTCAAAAACTGACAGTTGTCTTCTCTTCTATCTGCATGTATGTCTCAGTACAAAAAGCTGCCGCGACAATTGGTTTAAATTCGATGTAACTTCTATTTAAGACTCCGAATACGGCGGATCACAGACGTGTGGCAATTAAAACATTTTATTGGAATTAAAAGCGCCTTTCTCACCCCTGTGAAAATGTTAAAAAATGTCACAGGAATAAAAGAAGTGTGAAGACTTACTTTGAGAAGACTTTGGAGGTTACAGGTGTGAGCCACAGGTGGTTTGTCTGTTTGTTTTCTTCTCTCCCGTTCTTTCAGTCTTTACTCTGCGGGTCGCTGCACCTTGGAATCAAACTCCGACAGAGGTGATTTATATAGTTTAGCAGCAGTGGAGGAGGGAGGGGTTACACACACCGTGCGTGCGTGCGCATGTGCGCGTGTGTGTGAGTGTGTGCGTGAAGTGAAAAGGGTGGGTGAACAACAGGCCGAATGCGTCAGATGGTGATGATGATGGAGACATTACTAACGCGCCGGTCACGCAGACAGTCTCGTTGTGTTTTTGATGAGGAGTTAACAGATGACATTTTGGGCCATGACACTCAGAACAAGGAAAAAAAAACATTTGCTGTGAATTTCCATCTGCTCCCTCCAGAAAAAACAAACAAACACCGTACAACTTTAATTCTACCCGCAGACCCCAGGGGCATACTTTTTACCAGACCGCACAGGTGCTTTAAAGCTATAGTTCACCCAATAAATGAAAATTCAGTCATTATTTTCTCACACTCATGCCGATTGAAGGTCAGGTTTATAAGAAAAAAACGACCAAATAAAACATAAAATGTCCCCATCCTGCTGGTCTGGTGTAATCCAAGTCTCCTAAAGCCCCGACATGCTGTTCACTTGGGCGTGCACACCGTTACACCACACACCCAGTTCAGACGGTGTGCACAGGATCTACAGTGAAGATTCAGGCTGAAAACATGATGAAAATGACGAGTTTCAAGTCAACTTGGCCTGTCGGGGCTTTAGGAGACTTGGATTACACCAGACCAGCAGTGTGGACACGTTTTACGCTCTTTTTTTTCCTTGTTTTTTGCAGGAAAAGCAGGAAAAACTGGACTAAAAAACTAAACCTGACCTCTGAATTGCATGAGGGTGAGCAGATAATGACTGAATTTTCATTTTTGGTCGAACTCTCTTTAATATACCATTCAAATTTTGCATGAAGTTATGAATCAATTGTTTTCTGTTTTAATAAGTGCTTTTTAAAGACCAAATGAAAAATGCCTTTTTAACCCTTTTAGATCATCCTTATCATATTCAAGGTATCAAGGTCATTTGTTACCGTTACACAACACAGGCAAATGCTAACCTGACATGCCAGATTTTTTGTTAAACAGACCCATCTGAGAAGTAGTCCTTAGGAACTATTTGGAAAAGGACAGGCACTTTAAGAAAAAATTAAACACTTGGCAGGTGATTGGATGAACCATCTGTCTATCACGTCTAACACGAGCTCACTCCAACCGATCAGATCGAACTCTTGCCGAAGAGAGAAGAACGAAAACACCCTTTTCATGAGGAAAAGCCTTCAGTGTCGTGCTTTGCTCTACTTTCAATGAAGACATGCTCTAAATAATCTACGCTAACCGTTTTGGGAGCCGCCGTTGTTTGTTCAAGACGAGTCGCTGCCATGGACACTTCTCACTGTCGTCACATTTAAAACCATGTTCATAGCTGCCAGTAGTCCCTGATGCTGACTGGCTGCATCACTTTTGGTGCAGACGAAGCCTGGCAAGGTGGATTCTCTCATTGTTATTTTAGAGTGAGATGAGGTGTTTGCAACCTGCAAGCTCACATCAGATGCCATTAAATCCTACACACTGGTCCTTTAAGTTATACATATATATATATATATATATATATATATATATTATGTTGTGTGTGTGTGTGTGTGTATTGAGTTTACGTCTATTTTTTTATGTCACACATCCAAATTGTGCAGACTTATTTACAGACGATGAGAAACAGGAGGCACCAAGCTCTCTTGTTTTGTTCTCTTTTTTTTTTTTAATATGACCTTATGTGGCTTTAACGTGGCGTCTTTATGACTTGAAGCACTTTTAATTGCCTTGTTGCTGAAATGTGCTGTACAAATAAAACAGGTCTGCTACCTGCAACTAGGTGGAGCTCTGGTCTACATAGGCGATAGTCTGACAGACAGACAGACAGACATGAAGGCATTTCATTGGAAAGTAGTGGCATCAGTGTCAGCAAGGAGGCGTGATGACGCAGTGTCTCAGCTTTGACGCAGAAACACATGTGGCTTCATGCATGTGACATTGTTATCCAGCCTCCCTCAGGTATCCATCTACCTCCTCCATGACCTCCTCCTCTCCTGTGTGATTTTTTTCATAATGACATCAGTGTTTTGCTGTAGGAGTGTGTATCTGCTTGGAGACCTACAATAGCTGCATGTCCGGCCTGTATCTGCAGCTCAAAGACAGATCTGGTATCACATGTCACCCTGGAGGGATACCGTCAAAGGGACAGGTCACCCCCAGAATCATAAAATTTCCTCTGGCCTGTCGTGCTATCCATGCTCCATCTACATTTTTGTGGGTTTTGAAGATATCATCCCTATGTGTTTGTCTTCTCTCTGATATAATGGGACTAAATGGCTTGTGGTGCTCAAACAATACATTCAAAAAAATGAAAAACAGTGTCTCTTCACAAAAATAATGACCCAGTTACTCAAAACAATCCACAGACTTTGTTGTGAGCAGTTTCTTTAACTTTCTGGTTTTGAATTTCAAACGTTTTTTTGTTGTTGTTGTTGTTGTGCTCTTGATCACCAGAAAAGCTCTCTCTACACCTCTATAGCTGATATCTCCAAAACTCTGCAAATCACACAAAAAAAAAACAAAAGATGGAGAAAAATATGTATTTCTGATTGTCCCTTTAAAATCTATTCTGTGATTTTCACCTGTTTGACCCAAGTGGTGCACATAGTACTGTAATATAATCCAGTGGAACCTCCCAACTCTGTAGCTTCATCTGACTTCTGTCACTTTCTGAATAAAGGCTTTATACCAACTTCAAGGGTGTTGGAGGAGACAGGCTGGGTGTCCTACAACAGCAGTTCACGGCCCATTTTTTGTAAGGGTTGGCCCCCGTAAGAAGCCTCAAACAGTTCATGCCATGAAAACTGGTCACCATTCACTTCCATTGTTTGGGAGATTCTCCAACACTGTTTTCCTTTGAAACTAAAAACTAAACCCGACCTTCAACCAGGATGAGGGTGAGTAGATAATAATTTATAATAATAATTTTTAAAAAAAATTTTGGGTGAACTATCCCTTTAAGGGACCCCTTTCCTATCACTTATGGATATTTCATATTATAATCAATGCAAAACAATAAGAGCAGAGAACGAGTGATAAACTGTACAATTAACTCGAATAGTGAACACAAAAACTGGAGTAAGTTTGTGTAAAATGAACGATTTGGATGAATTTTGGACAGAATATTCCCTGTCAATATTGCATCAGAAAAGAGGTTTCTTGATATTTGCAGGTACTTTTTAGATAATTCGAATTTTTATATACTTTTTTACCTAATTCAAATTTTCTATACATGTTTTTTTTAATATAATTATAGTATTACATATTCTGTATTTTTTTTTAATTTAACAATCATTCTAGGCTTCTTTTTTTTGACAAATTCAGTTCTCTTTTCTCCCTGAGGCTTGGCCATTGTTCTTGTTCTTTGGTTATTTTAACCCTGTACATTTCTCATGCAGGATGAAGACGTTTAGCAGAAAGTAAAGACTATGAATATAATTTGTGTTCAGGTCTTCATTGTTCCCTAAACCTGTGAGGTTTTTAAAATCCTACCCAGTAATATTTTTGTAATTGTTCCACATTTTACATATTACGAATATGTTACCTTTTCTTTATTTGGGATCCCATAGCAGTCTTTATCATCTTTAAGTCAGAAACACTTGTACTTTCATTAAAACAAGCCACTGATGTTGGTCTTAATGACACCACAGCACATCAGTATCAGCTACTTCAGTGTAAAACAGCCTGATCAGCTGCTCTGAGAAATATGAGAATGTGAGGATGAGTCGTGTTACAGCTACAACACAAGAGTGGACAAAAGACAAATCAAACAGACATCCTCCGGCTGAACACTACTTGATCCAGATCAATAACTTGCATTGATCCTCCTCTCTGCATAGAAGCTTGTGGGGACTAATTATCGTACCAATTAAGCTGATACAAATCTTAACAGAGACAACGTACATGGGAGTGAAGTAGATAAAGGGAATGAAGTCACAAATGTTAAGAGAGGAGCTCACAGAGAGGGGCTGACAGGCTCGTAGCTGTATGCCTGCGTGGTGGCTTTCACATGTTGTGTGACTAAATGAGCTTTCACAATAAAACATTACCAAGATTGTTCAAAGACGCTCTAATCAGAATCAGAATCAGAATCAGAAATAGTTTCGATTTTTTGATCCCTGGAGGGGACATTGCTGATGTTACAGGTTCATGAATAGAAAAAAGTATATAAACATAGAGAATTATAAGAATAGGAAATAATTTTACTACAATATATAAAAGAGATGATATAACAGTAACAGTAATAACAAATATAAACGTACAATAAGAAGTGTGTAAAGGTGCATGTGCTGTATCTACAATATGTAACAGCAATGTATGAATCTAAAACTGCAATATCTGGAAAATAAACAAATGGAAATATGAGAATGGATGAAAAATTATGTACAGAAATGTGCATCAAGCTACAATCATATATAACAGTGTAATAACAATGTTGTATGTGTTGCACGGTGAGTTATTCTACAAGTTATTTTAAATTCCAGTCAGTATTGCACACATGAATCATTGCACAGACTTACTGTATAACCGTCAGTAGTGCATGGTTTAATAATAGATGAAGAATCAATAAAAGGTCTAACTAATCTTGCTTGTTACATCTCTGATAAGAACAAAGAACATGATGAGAGGAGGTGCAACGTCAAAAAGAGAGCTGCTGCCTGCACCTTAAGACTCAGTTAAACCCTTTTAGTCCAAAGTAAAATGACTTTTATATCTTCATATATAACAGGTATTACCCATTTTGTTTTCCAGATTAACCAAGTGCATGCAAACATTAAATAAAAAATTTAGTTTTGTCTCAAAAAGTGCAAGTGTTTCTGGAGGAGATCATGCGTGTGTGTGCATGTTACATCTGTTCATCTTTCTTATGCTATAGCGCAGTGTTTCTGAAATGTTTTTATCTAGGGACCCACTTAAAAATGACAAACCATCATGACCCGGTTTATAATAGGCCTTATCAATAAATTCAAGGAGGAGTTCATTCATGCATAAATGAACTTTCCTGACCATTTGTGCTGCCATTTCTGCATCACTTTACACTCAGCTATGTCGAAACGTTTACACTCAAAGGCATTTCCTTGACATAAGCCCCGTGACATTACAGATGTGGTCAGGGCTTAATTTGAGCTGGATCCTGCCGGAGCAGGCACCTGTTTGATTAGACCCAGTACCTCGTTTGTCACTGTTAAAATCTTTAAATACAGTTTATGCAATTACTGTGAGCCCCACAGCAAAGCAAGTGGGAATTTGTGCTGTGAAATGGTGAAATTGATGAAATTGATGAAATTGATTAAATTCAGAGATGCAGTGCTTTTCTCATTACTATGGGTGCACCTATGGGTGCACATTCATTCAGATACATGCTTGTATTGTGGCTTCTTTCAGGTCATTTAATCATCATTTAACCACTGTTCCTCTGGTGATATGTTTATATTGGTCAGTTATAACTGAGCACACAACTTTATGTCTTTCATCATGTTGAACTTGACAGTATTTTGCAGCAGGCAGTTCACATGAGCTCTGCCTCTCCCTGCCTGTCTCTCTGCTGTGACTGTGAGTCACCTCTCAATGCAAAAACCTCTGTCTTTCTGATCGGAGCTTTAGCTTCATTTTGAAATTAAAGATGTGGCAAAGCAAAAATATTTTTGGCATCAATAAGCAATAATTCCTTTCAGCATATGAATCAAGTGGTCTGAGAGAAAACTAAACCTCTTCACCTCCTCTGCTCTGTTGTGGGGCTTTACACACTGATTTTGCTCTGATGCTGAATCCTTTAGAGTCAGGAGGAAGGCTCAGACTTCATGTTTCGAATTTTTAGGATTAAAAAGCGAATTTATGTTCACTCTCACCTCTTAACCTGTCTGCAGCAGTGACCAATGGAGGAGCCAACCTCGCTCGACTGTTTACTGAACGCTAATTAGTCTCTCTGTCCATGTTGACTGCTGACCAGAGAATGCATTTTAAAGTGACTTTAAAGTGACATGGGCATACAGAGACAAGGGGGATAAGAGGAAACAGAAAGAACTGGTGAATGCTCACAAGCACAGCTGGTGACTGCCAGCCGGTGCTCACTTACTGCGATTGCCTCAGAGAACTGTTGCATGTGCGCATGAAGCATCTGAAAGGAAGTGCTTAGGATGGAGAGCCTTCTAGCCAAAACACTGGTATCTCACGTCATGGAGATGAGACTCAACAGTCAGCTGTTTTTCTAGGATTTGTGCCTAGCGCAAGAATAAATTAGGCAAACAGTGAGCTGCCTCAGCTGGAAGAAAAAATGTGGCAGAGCGTCGTTTCTGTGC
>JAJHUR010140008.1:22976-57360 GCA_027495735.1 Lutjanus campechanus | reverse complement strand
TGTGTGTGTGATTGCAAAGTCTGGTACATCTTCTTCCTCTGTGCACATCAGTGAGCCACCCTGCATCACTGTCTGAAAGTCAAACTATATATTTGTGACCTGTTTTTAAAGATGTAAGTCTTCAGTGGTAGTAAGTGACAGTGGGGCTGTGCAATCATCAGCAACAGAGAAAGCCAAACATGTCGAATCAACATCAATACGTTATAAATGAATGTAGAAACCATGTATTGGCTTTAAGTAATAGATTTAATTGATGACTAAGTGGATACATTATGTTTTGGCCTGGACATATCCTGGATCTGTAAATAAAAGTGTTTACCTGCATGAGGCTGGCGGCCATGTTGCCCGTGGTCTTCCCTGACTGGTTGTGGATGTTGGCCTTCACCTGGATGATCTGACCCGGTGTGTAACCCTTCATGTCAGTGTGAGCCTTCAGCACCACTGTGCCTGTTTTCACCAGCATGTAGGTGAACTGCTGAGTCACTGCCGATGACGAGGTTCCCTGTACAGAGAAGGAACAGCAGTGTTAGAACATGAGGGATTTATCAAGACTGACACTGATGACGCGTTGTTGTTAAAGGAATAGTTCAACATTCTAATTCCTGTTTTCCTTTCTAGACAGATTAGATTACAAATTAGATGACAAGATAAACAGATATCAGTCTCACGTCTGTGTGTTAAGGACAGAGCTGGAATCAAGACATACCATAGTTTAGCATAAGGTCCAGAAGCTGGGAAACAGTTAGCCTGGCTCAATCCAAAGTGAGTAAGCTACCTAATAAACATGTATCTCGTTTGTAGAGGCCAGCCAATATGAGATTTTTTAGACCGATACTAATATTGATTCAATATCGATTACTAGGGCTGCACGATTTGGTAAAAAAAGTAATTTTTTTATTCATTTATTAGATTATTTTGACTGAAATTGCGATTGTGATATGCAACATGATTAGTGATTAAATGATCAGTTTTGCATGACAATTTTTATAGGCCAGGTCATCCACACAGCTCTACAGTACCTCATTATAATGCTGTTTTCTGACACATTTTTCCTTCTTCAAAAAACTTGCAAGTTGGTTCTGTGATTTGGATATTGTACTCAGCCATATTGCGAATTTATTGTGATTGCAATTAATTGTACAGCCCTACTGATTACCAGTATGGTGGTCGATACAGTGAAATTCTATGCTGGAATGAAAGTTGACCTTTTCTATGTGGATTGTACACCAATATGACCATGCACAGGTATTCAGAAGACTGTTTTCTTAAACAAATAAATCTATTCTAGAAAATTAGCTATTATATTTAACACACACGCCAACCAATTGTAGAAAGGTACTGTTCAGAGGTGGCAAAAGTCCGCACATTCTGTACTCAAGTACAAGTACAGATACTTGTGTAATAAAAGACTGATGAAAACAGAAGTACTGATTCAACTTTTTACTCAATTAAAAGTGATAAAGTACAGGCTCTGTAATGTACTCAAAGTATAAAAGTCAAAAGTAATCCTCTGAAGGACATTTCTACTGACTGTTCAAAGCTAACTGAACCTTTGGTTGAGTCTCACTTTTTGTCTGTTTTGTTTTTGTCATGTCATTTTCATCTTGTATGTCATTTCTTTTTATGCATTGTTACATCATTTCTTTGGGCTTGTTTTGTCCTTTACATGTTTTTCAGCTTGTCAAGTCTTATTTGTAATATTCATGTTTGTTATGTCATTTTTGTCTCATGCCACTTACATAATTTTTGTCTACATGTTACATTTTTTACGCCATTTTTGCCTATGTCTTTTTACACTGTTTTCGTCTTGCATTACAACTAAAATAACAAGCCTGTTTTGAAAATTTAAGGAGTAGAAAGTACAGATATTTGTGTTAAAATGTGGGGAGTTAAGTAAAAAGTTAAAAGTTGTCAGAAAAATAAATACTCAAGTAAACAGACACCTGAAAAATCTACTTTAGTACAATAACAAAGTATTTGTACTTAGTTACCTCCCATCTCTAGTATTGCTGAGTATCATTAAGTGGTGAATATTCTAATACATTCAGTCAGTTCAGGGCAGGTTCAAACAAGAAGCAGCTTCTCAACACCTGCCAGGGAGCTTCTCTTGTCCTCATATGCTCCCGACCGTGCTGAATCTAAATATCGGTTGGACTCCACTCATTTGTTTTATCAGTACACAATAAGAAACACTTTACATAATAAAGGCCTAATTATCATGTTTAAAGGATCAAAACAGTGTTTCTGAACTCTGAAGACCAACATCAGCCTCGTGTACCAGTATGACCCAGCGGTCTGCAACCTTTACGATCAAAAGAACCATTTTTGGCCAAAAAAATCTGTCTGGAGCTGCAACTGCTAAACTCTTTTCTCTGATGACTTTTTTCTTATTTTTTTGATTTGGCATCCATAGCTAGCTGATGGATACTCAGGAAAAGGAGCCACTGTCAAATTTTAGAGAAAAAGGCACAGACACAGGCTTTTTAGCTTACAAAAGACTTAAACTTTTAAAAAATTTGGTATATAGGTTACATATTTTGACAGTTAGCTAATGTAAGAACCACTTTACATTGTAATAAAAAAAATAGTCGAGACATTTCCAAATTTCAAGGCAAGGATGCAGCTACAGAGCCGCGTGGCTCCGTCACGGCAGGTTGCAGACCCCCAGTCTAACCAGTCAAAGATTGTTCATATACACACATGTAATCAATGTCTCACCCATATGTCTGGAACTTCATTCAGGTTCAGAAGGCTCAGCAGGTAGAAAGCTTTCTCTGTGTTGTAGTCCTTAGAGAACCGCGGTGTTTCGATGAAAGCCCGCACTCTGTAAATGATCCGACCATAGTTTCCTTCAAAAGATGTCGGAGCAGTCTCTGCAGGAGAGAAGTCACACATCAGTTCAGTTCAGTTTTATTATGCAACAGCAACTACAGACTAACAGGTGTTTATGACAGGGTTATTGCACAGTTTATATTTTCCTTTTTGAGTGGATTTTAAGACTGGGGTCACTGCTCAGTAAGAAGTTTGGCACACAATTTGACCATTTTACATCATGCTGCTCACAGTATATAAGATGCCTAACTTTTCATGTAAACATGAAAGCAAGACTCCAGAGAGAGTCCTGATACACCTGCAGGCGCTCTAGTGGTGGAAGCACAAACGCGTTTCAAATGGCAGATTTAGATCAACAGTAAAAAGACCGGTTTGGTTGCTTTTTGAGTTTCTGTGAGGTTCGTC
Organism: Lutjanus campechanus; assembly: GCA_027495735.1. Classification (NCBI taxonomy): domain Eukaryota; kingdom Metazoa; phylum Chordata; class Actinopteri; order Lutjaniformes; family Lutjanidae; genus Lutjanus; species Lutjanus campechanus. Next base: position 54,123 of record JAJHUR010140008.1, on the reverse strand, counting down.
GTCACATGAGGAGAAGGCTTTACCTGGAATAATCCAGCAAGAGACCTAAACACAAGGGTTGGCTGAGTTCTTTCATGCAATGAGAGCCCATAATAATTAACCATGGCGACAACAGTCGAACAAATCTTACACTGTATGGACCCATAAAGCAGCCGGGGTTATTCAAACATCTTTAAATTACATTATTTTGTTATTAATCTTATTTCACTATGATGAACCAAAATTTTTTTCGTGATCTGATGTAACTTTCTCATTATTTTGAAAGAATATATCAGTTTTTGGAAAAAAAAGTTGAGACAACCCAAATTTTAAGGTAATTTACTGCAATAACTGTTTTATTTTTGAGCCCAACTTCATTCTGAAATAAACTTAAAAGTTTAATCAACCTATAATTTGTTCACACTGAGCTGTGAACCTTGTTTGTTATTATTTTGCTATTTGGGGTTTTAAAAACCTAAAGAAGAAAAGTTAAGTTCTGACAAAATTTTAGTTTGAGTTGGGCTCAAAGATCGATTGCAGTAAGTTGCTTTGAAATTTTAATTTTTACAGTGTGTCAGGTTTGTTACCTCTGCCAACAGTGTTGGGAAAACAACAGGAAAAGATCACAATCTGAGTCTGGAGTCTCATCCTGTTACATGCAAATGACTTGAATTGATACCAAGTAAAGTTTAGGTGTGTCTGATTCACAGACCAGGGCAGGCTAGTTCTCACACAGGGGGCCTGACAATGGATAGGGAGCAATTGTTGAGGTGGAGTCAGGAAAATGGTACATTTCTGGGGAAATTCAGTGTTTGATCACAGACACCTTAGTTACAAACAACGGGTGATTTTATTCAAATAGCTGTTGCGTGTCATTAAATGTCAGCTGTGGCCAGTGAGCTGTGGCATTGTGCCATTCTGTATGACAATAAACATCTTGAGAATACTATGAATTTTTCAGTTACATTTTTTTTTTTTGCACTGATGGTTATGCCGTCCTTAGACAATCGGGTCCTGATTCGTAAAGATCAACAGATCATTGGTTTTATGGCCTGAAAACTGTCATTTCCATTTACTAATTCTTCTTTGAGAAGAGTCTATATGATATCAATTGTGATATAACGGCCTGGTAAGCTACACTGTGTCGTCTTTGAAGTGTTTTTTATCTTCAGACATGCAAGATGCTGCAAGTAGAAAAGAAAAAAAATGATTTGATTATGAAGATCGAAAGCTCATTTCAATCAATTTTCAATTTAAAGGGACAGTTCACCCCAAAATCAAAAATATAGATTATTTCTCTGGCCTGTGGTGCTATCTAGCCGTCTATACCATTTTGTTGTGAATTGCAGAGTTTTGGAAGAACTGGCCACAGAAATTCCTGCCTTCTCTCGGACACAGCGGACTCAGATGTTACTTGCCCTCCAAAACACACTTGAAAAGCTCAACAGCAATGTGTCTTTCCAGAAATCATGACCTGGTTGCTCAATATAGTCCACAGGCCTTGCTGTGAGCAGTTTCATGTTAAGAACAACTTTCTCTCTGCAGTAGACTTGACCAGAACAAAGCAGCACACAAAAAACACAGAAACTCACACCAAAGACAGTTCGATTGTGCTAAAAACAGCATGACAGCACGCCGTGCTCGCCAAAAATATTACTCCCCTGGGTGAAGCCAAAGTTTTTGAGACATTTTTAATTGATGAAAATAAGTCACAACCTACAGTGGGACTGTAACAGGGGTCTGCAACCTGCAGCTACGGAGCCACATGCGGCCCCTTTCCAGCGGCTCCCTGTGACTGGCAAAAAACATTTAATGGAAATGAATAACAATTACTTTTTAAAAAACATTGTTAAGTTTAATTTTCATTCATCTTTGTTGTAAGTCTATGAAAAAGTTGAGACAACTAAAAATTTCATGGCAACAGACTGCAATAGATTTTTGAGTTTTGAGCCCAATTCAAGGGGCGAGATGCAGCAAACAGGCCGCAGGCAGGAGCCAAACTGGCGGCCGCCGCAGAGGACCGACAGCCCCAGCACACAGGGCGCACGCTCCACCAACCCAGCTATAGGGGCACCCCAACTAATTGTTTTCCAGTTATTAGTCAGACCCAGTGTGTTTCCAGGGAAACAGTGATAAGTTTTTGTTGTTGTTTTCTGTTGAATAATCACAATATTACGCTTGAGGGTGAGCTTTAACATCAGGATTAGCGCTTCAATGATGCTTACAGACCTGACTGCGTCACTAATAATGTTAAAAATGCCATCAAACTACACCCTCTTGTGTAATATTGCTTCACAGTATTTCCATACAGTGAGTGAATGTGCAATGATCGTTCCCAATGTGCAATAATAACTTTATAAAAGGTGTAATAGCATTTGGCACAATCTGTGTACAAATAATGACTTCTGAACCGACACGTCTTTTTATCTTTTCCAATGTGCCACAACAATAAAAGCATTCTAATCTATTCTTCTACAGTCTGGTCACAAACATTCCCCTATTGTTTCTTAAGAGTCCATCAAAAACATGCTGATGTCATCGGGGAGTGCTCTCACAGCTCACACTGTAATGAGTAAGTGGAACAAACTGATAACTGCTGACGTCATGTGACATGTTGGTCATAATGGAAGGGACATCGTGAGGAGAATCAGTTGCATAAGAGACCCACTCCTCTGTTCTTTATAGTTATTTCATATTTGTTTCAATAAATGTGCTCATTCCAGATCTAAAAAAAAAAAAATAATGATAATAATTAAAGATCCAGTCTGTAAAATTGTTACAAGTGCTGCCATCCAGCACTTCCACAGGAGGGAACACCTGACACACTGGCAACAGCCATCAGAAGAACTGATGAGGTGTATTATAGGGATTCTTCCATGTAAAAACACTTGCACAACTTTGAGTCATCATTTCTTGGTTATCATGTCTTAGTCTTTCTCAGCTGTGATAACATTGCATTCACCAAAATAATCTGGGATATCAGGGAACACTCTGACAGCACTGGAACAAGTCAGATTGGTTGAGAAAAGACGAGCAGTGAGAGGATCAGACAGTTTCTCCAGATTATCTAAACAACTTTATTTGGAGGTCAAACTGAGAGTTGAAGCCGAGATTGAGTCTGTGAACAGACAGTTTATGTAATAATCAAACACAAGTAATCATTTGCATTTGTTTACTCTGACAAATAAGTTGAAACCCGTGTCTGATCATGTGACTGCTCCTGTTCCTCCTGTGCAAAACTTCAGGGAACAGACAGAAAACAAACAATACAAAGCACAGGGCACAACACATAACACAACAACACACAGGAAAAAAGACTCTACTACTCAACAACAAAAAAAAAGAAGAGTTACAACCTTAGGATGATCAAACTAACTACATGATCAAACTAGAGGCACTGAGATGAAGAAAACTGGTTTTAGTAGAATTTTGATATGCTAAAATGCTACTTAGACCAGGTTGTTTATAGCCTGAATCTTCACTGTAGGTCCTTAGCATGGAGCCACGTTCACATGCACGTGTACACTGTCTCAGCTGAGCGTGTGTGTGTTATGACGGTGTGCAAACGGCATATCGGTACTTTAGGAGACTTGGTTTATGTCAGACAAGCAGTATGGAGGCATTTAATTTTTTTTTCCAGTTGTTTTTTTCATGTTTGAAAACTGGTCACCATTTACTTCCATTGTTGGGAGATTCTGCAACACTGTATTCCTGAGTAACAAAATAAAACTTCCGCTTCCATTAACTTCCACTTCCAATCAGCATGAGGGTGAGTAGATGATGACTGAATTTTCATTTTTAGGGTGAACTATCCCTTTAACCTCATGTGACTTCTTTTTAATGATGTCACTTTGTTCCCAGATGAGTGTACCATGAATGAATGTGTCAGTGAGGTATGCTGAGCTTAAGTCACAGTTTACAGTGTCACAAAGGTGACTCATTATAATCTGACCAGATCACCATGGCAGCTCATGGTGCACACCTAACCAGCTGGCTCTTTTCAGAGTGTCACATTAAATCAGCTGTAAATTCCTGCACATATAGATTGTGAGCTGAGAAAGAGTACATACAATCAAATCAATCAAAAATACATATTTTTCCTCTGGCCTGTAGTGCATTTTATCCATCTAGATGTTTTTGCAGAGTTTTGGAGATATGTTACATGGAACCATCTGGGAAGTCGTCCTGTTTGGAAAAGGGCAGGCACTTGTGAAAAACTTGGATGAACCATTTGTCTATCATGTTTAACACGGGCTAACTTCAACCAATCATATCAATCTCTTGCTGGAGCCAGTTGGGAGAAGAGCAAATGCCTCTTTTCCACAGAGAAAGGCCTCCAGTGTCATTCTTAGCTCTTCTTTAAATGAAGAAATACTCTCTGGTTCTGATATAACTGATGCTATCATAGTATCTATGCCAACCTCCTCAAAAGCAGTCATTGTTTGTTGGAGACGATTAACTTCCATGGACACTTCTCGCTGACGTCGCACCTAAAACTACACCCGTAGCTGCCAGTAGTCCCTCCGCACGCTGACTGACTGCACAAGTTTTGGTGCGGCCACAAACGAATAACTTGAAGCCTGGCAAGAAGGATTCTCACATGGTCACCAGATTCATTGTTGAAATAAAAATATTAACTGGAGCAGCTTTAAAGTGCAGCAAACTAAAGCTAACGTGTTCAAATTCTTAACACTACCTTGGTATAAGAAGTCAGGCAGGTTCAAACAAATACTGGAAACCAGTGCAATGTTTCACACAACACCCATAAGCCCCAGTGAATGATGGGATACAGAGTCCCATCCTCACTGAACCATAACAGAATTAGGGTAAATATCAACATGCCAGGGCATGTCTGTCAGGCTGTGAAATGTGAGGAGAAAACACACACACACACACACACACACGGGAAAGAATGTCAGTGACAAGTGTTCATCCCATCACTCCACACTCCTACCTGGTATGAGAAACTTGAAGGGAAAAGTGTGTTCTCCCTGTTTCAGGGTTCCTGTACGGGACACAGAGAGCACAGATAACATCTGTCAGTGGAAACAGTAACAATCGCCCTGCTGTTTCCCACAGGCGGATATGCCTCAAGGCTGCATTCAATGTCCACAGTGGAAAACGGGAACCTTCGCTACCACAGTCTGTACACTTCAATTGTTTTTAACCACATTAGTTTTATTTTATACAAAAAGACAAAAGAAAACATGGTTCTGTTGTGACAAAATGTGTCCAGTTATTTCATGTTGTGCATTGTGACACATCCTGTGGTAAACCAACTTTCAAGCAAGTATTTAAAACCATTTGAGTTGTCAGATCTGTGACTGGACACCTCACTCTACATAAACTGATGGTCAAGTGCTTATTGACTTATGGAAGTCCATTTTCCATCCCCATGTGTTGATCTTGTTTGTCATTATAATGCAAAATATTCTCAAACTAAAGATGTCATATCATGTCATATAAGTTTCTCATTATCTTCAGATACTAAGTATTTAATGACTTAGTATTAGAGTCGGGCAATTGGACAAATATATCAGATATGGGCTGAATCTATCACCGATTGCTTTTGGGGGTAAATTTTGAGTTGATATTTGTTTTTGTTACTTTGCTAATACAATGGTCTGCAGAGTGACAGCTGCTGCTCAGCTATGCACCTCATCCAGCGGCACAGTGCTCATCCACTCAGCTGCACCATGAGTGCTCTGAGCTGGTGAGGAGTGAGAGGAAACCTGCAGAGTCAGACTCTTTAAACATCTAACGCAGTGAATTAAAGATTTATTTCACCCAAATCAGTGTTGGTGATTGTTGGAGCTGCGGAGAGATTAGCCAAGATGGTTTTGGTGAGTTTTACATGTCTTTGTGTCGAGTTTCAATGTTTCAGTAAAAGGGAGAAATGTGAATTCAGAAGGTGTACGGGTATTTTTTTGTTTAATAAGGAGTGTGTGTGTGTGTGTGTGTGTGTGTATACAGGGGTGGAAGTAACTAATTACAAATACTCAAATTACTATAATAATTAGTTTTGGGGGATACTTGTACTTTTATGAGAAGATTTTCAAGCCTGTATTTTTACTCAAACTTAAGTATGCATTACAAGATGTAATCTACTTAGTTACCTTTAAAGTCATAGTACAATTTGAATTAATCGCAAAAGGGCCGATGAAAACCAGGACATTCAAACAAAAAAACAAAACAAAATGCTTCAGCAGCAGACATTTGGAGTAAGGATGTTAACGATTAATCAATCGTTAATAGTAACTGCACCTTATTTTACATTGCTTTGACTGGTGTGGCTAAACTGAGAGTTAAAATGAGAAAATAAGTACAAAAAACAAAACAAAATTGAAAATGAGGGGGAAAAAATGTTTTGTACCTTATAAATTAGTAATGATTAATCGATTTATAGCATTTTCAACCATTGGTTCAGGAAAACGCACAAAAGGTAAAAAGGGGTTGGAATAAACAAGTGTACACTTCTTCCTGCTCCCTTTCAAACATGTAGTATTTAGTTTGTGTTGCTTGAGTATTTCTCTATCTGTCTACTGAGTATTGTCTGTTGCACTTGATATTCTTTTTTTTCCACATGTTCAAAATAAAGAATTTCCATTCATTCATTCAAATATTCATTAAAGCTTTCTCAAAATAATGATTTAGTATGTCAAAATAAGGCATTTTCTTAAAAATAATGACTCAAAATAATGCAAAAATAATGAGTTTGTAATAATGAGTCGAGCTTTCTCATTATTTAGAGACAGTTTCTCATTATAATGACTTACAGGATCTGTTTTTTCATCACATTGGTGGAAATGGGTCTCCAGAGACACTGATTTCATGACTGATCAAACTCTTTGGATCAGTTTTGTCGTTAGCATTTCGTACCTTTGTCTGCCACAGAGACGGTGCTGTTGAAGTACTGCTCCTCCATCGTCCATGCCGTGTCGTTGACTTTAGTGGTGATGCCGCAGAAGCCATTGCAGTTGACTTTGATAGCTGCAGATAAGGACACACAGAGGGTGGAGGTTTTAGCCACAATTTTAAGCATCAGCAACATGAAACACTTCCCGTAAGCAAATTATGTCAGTAGGCAGAGTCATTAATGTCATTTCCTCTCTGGGTAGAACCAGGAAATTTAGTTTAGATTGTTAATAAAACATCTGAAAATATGTCAGAGTTTGCCAGAAAGGCTCATTTTCATGTGTTACATTGATGCCCAGAGAAGAAGAGAAGTAACATGAAACCTCTGCAGTCTGCAGAGTTATCCAGGCGAGACTGTTTTCAACAGACTTCCCATGTTCAAATCAGCCATACCATAAGGTAGTGACACAGGCACAATCAAAGCCTAACCCAGCAGGCAGGGAGAGTTCTATTATTTTTTGTTCTAACATTACATATCAGGTGATCCACTGCTGGAAAGTTTCCAGCAGTTGGATGAACATGAAACTGGGTCAATGATCGGAGCAAACAAAGTGGAACTGCATTGGGGGAAAAAATGATGTGTACAAAAAGTTTGATGTATAATACTGTGTACATAAGAGAAATAGAGTCCCTGAGAAGAACGAGTGAAACTTTCACTCATCACTGAGCTTCAAAGTGTGATCCAACCCCATCATAGTGCATTCATGTGCTCCTCTGAGGGTCCCAGTTTCTGAGATGAGAAGGGACTTGTTATGAGGGTTAAGATTAATAAATAACGGTTGGAATTAATCTACCAGACAGCAACTAGTGGTTACAACCTAATATATGACCACAATCTGTGAATCGATTAAAAGTAATCAAGCAAACATTTACCCTCTTCCGCCATGTTTCTGCATATATGACATAAACAGTCAATGACTCAGTAACTTGTGTATTAAAACTTTTCTTAGACTTTCTGAGTTGTTGTTCTGACTTGGGAGGGCGATCGTGTGAATTTTCCCAGTTGCTGGTCTGAGGGTTTAAACAAAAAATCTGGCAACTTGACAATGATGATAATGTTTCTGATTGTAGCTACAAACACTGTACTGTGATCATGACTCAATGCATGACTCAGCAGCCAGTCTTTTAAAATGAACCAACTTAATACTTTTCTATTCTATTCTATTATAAGTCAGATTTAAAAAAAAAAATCAAATTCAATATAATAGTGATTTACAGTTTTCTTTCTTTTTGACCAACTTCTTGAAATAAGTTATCAAATGACTTTTTCATTCACAGTTAAACTGAAAATATTGATCAGTGTTTCCCAAAGCCCAACATGATGTCTTGTTTTTTGAATTACAAATCCATAAATCAATTATTAAAACACAGCACAAACCATGGGACTGCTTTTACAGCAGCTTCCACCGGCCTTTCAGACTTTCAGCAGATGTTGAAGCTGACTGCAGGAATTTGCTCCCATTCAGACACACAACAGCATCAGTGAGGTCCAACACTGATGCTGGCTGGTGCTGAGGTCAGAGCTCTGTGCAGGCTAGTCAGGTTCTTTCACACCAGACTAAAAACCATGTCTTTATGGAGCTGCTTTGTGCACGGGGGCCTTGTTATGTCCAAACAGGGAAAGGACAAACTGTTGACACAAAGTTAACAGCATAAAATATCACTCTGTGTTGTCAATATATCAAAAAATCAACTTTATCAGTTGATATTACAAATATATCGGTATCGGTGTTGTCCAATATGCACTGATATGAAAACTTTTTAAAAGAACATAATGCAGATTTTTTTTTTCATATAGTTCTATTTGTAGTTATTTATAATTATTAAAGGAACAGTTCACTTCCAAAAGTAAAAAGTATAAGTATATATATTTTTCCTCTGCCCTCTGTTGCTATTTTATCCATCTAGATTTTTTGGTGCAACTTGTGCAACTTCTTCTTTTCAATTAGAAAGAAAGTAGTTCCTCCATGAAACTGCTCACAACAAGGTCTGTGGATTATCTTGAGTGACCGGGTCATGATTTTTGAAAAGAAACACTGGTTTCGTATTTTTCAAATGTATTTTTTTTGTGTGATTTAGTCACATTATATTGGGGAGAACAGACATCTCTATGGCCGATCACACCAGAACTATCTAGATGGATAAACAGCACTACAGGGCAGGGGAAAAATATGCATTGTTGATTTTGGGGTGAACTGTCTCTCTAAATTTAGTGTTTAGTGTTAAAGATTACTGTTTCACTGCACTAATGTCATTTTGTACAATAAAGTTTATTATTATAGAGTGTAAAATATTCCGCCTCCATTACACGTCTTTGTCACAAGTTTTTTATGTATAATTGCACAAAATGTCTGATCATTTTTTTCACTCCCTATTTTTTTTTTTTATTCCTAATATTTTTATCAGCATCACCCTCCAAAATCCAGTATGAGTTGGACTCTACGTTCCAGTATGAAGATTTCCATTCTTTGGAAATCATGGACCCAGACTAGGAAAAACTGAGTCAGACCACTTACATTTGGTCACGTTTAATAAAATATAACTATTTTTAGTCTTAAAACTATACACTACAAAAACAAAGATTCATTTTCTTATTTTATCTATTTTATATAACAGGAAAATGAATATGAACCTGAATATACGCCTCTTTTTAATACCTGTCTCTTAGTAACCTCATCAGATCATATCATATCCAGAGTAAACTGCGGTGACTGAAACACATTTGATTTCTAATGCACTGTCAATATTTGTCCAGTAATGTGTCTTTTATCTCGGGGCCCAGCCCACTTCATCACCCATCAGTGATTCAGACTGTAGCAGGCTGAGAGGCGGCTCTGTGAAGCTGACAGTCTGACAGGTTCTACCTGAAGAGGAATGTAAACAGACCGGAGGCCCCACAAGCATTCAAACAGAAACTCACAGCTCACAAAAGCTGCTCCAACAAGTCACCAGACAGACAGACAGACAGACAGACAGACACTGGTTTCCATTCTAATGTGCTCTCTATCATTTGGCACTTTGTCACAGTAAACCATTGAGATGTTGAATTTCAAGGGAAGAACATTTAACTAGATGAAGTGCCGATCACTTACTTTTCCTGTTCCAAATTCCTTATTCCAGTTTGACCTCCTTTAGTTTCACTTCATACAAGCTACCTGACAAAGGTATTAAAGTATGTGCTGGTTTCCCACGGCTATGTTGCAACTAACAATTACTTTTTATTGTTGAAAAATCTTTCAATAACTTTTTTAATTAATTGTTTTGTGCATACAAGATCAGAAAATGGTCAAAATGACCATCACAAGCTCCCAGAACCCACCGTCCTGCCTTTAATTTGATTGTTTTGTCCAATCAAAGAGTTCAAACCCCCCAAAATATTCTGTTTACAATGATTTAAAACCCTCACATTTAAGAAGTAGGGAAGAAAAGAAAGACCATACGGATGTGTACATCCAATTTGAACATCCAATTGTAAAAATTTAACCACGGGTGAAACTAAAATTTAGATACCATGAAATATTTCATAGCATCTCATTTTAAGTTGTGCAATTTTAAGAACTTTTTCTATAATTGCAAATTAGAGATGTTCTGATACCAATTGTGAAACCTGAACTTTCCATAATGGCTGATACAGAATACCACCTTGTTTGAGGCTAATAAATGATGTGATATCGGATCAGTGCATGGACTAGTGTAGTCATTCCCAGAGACTGGGTCGGGACCCACAGGTGCGTCACGCAGGATTTCATTTGCCCCCCACTGGAAACACTGGACTAGTGCATTGGTTCCCAACCTGGGGTCCGGGCTCCCCTTAACAGGGCACCACGAGTCAAAGAAGGGTCCCCAAGACTTTGTCTGCTCTGAGGTTGTCAAAATAAGATTAGCATGTTCGCAAAAATCACAATTTATACAGAAGTCTGTATCAAAAACTGTTATAAGACACATTTCTTAGTCCTCAGTCATAAAATAAAGCTTTCCTTAGACACAAGTAGGAAGGAAAAAAGGTTGGAAACAAGTAGACTAGTGTACTGTATTTGAAAGCACAATATGCCACTAGTGATTTCTCTAATGATCAAACCATAATAAAAGATGCAGTTTCATGATGTCGTGAATTTGCGCAGGATCATGGGAGTTGTGGTCTTCATTGTTAAACAACCACCATTGCAGATGGAAATCTATCTGACATGATAACTCAGAAATCATGTTCACAGGTGAGGTAATATTAAACTTTTATTCATGCTACGTTTAATCGCATTTGCCGATTTCCTTCCTCACTCTACATATATTGTTTCCCTGAAAGTTACAGCAACTAGCAGCGAGCAGGAAAACACTGTTAGCTTGACTAAATTACAGATTTCTCTGCGTTTGAACATTGTTGGAATCATTTGGGATAATGTAACTACACACCTCAACAAAACATATAACATGAATCGCACATTTTGAGATGTTTTATGTGGAGATGTTACAGATTGTAGCTTTAATGTTCAACACTGATCAGTGTTGTAGTGTTGTGGTTAAATTTATTGTTTATAGAATACAAACTATTAAAATTGTCAAAATCCTGTTGATTCATTTTCTGTTGAATGACTAATCAATCAATCGACTATTTGTGAAACACTACTTCAATCTAGAGCTACAATGATTAATCAATAAGTCAATTATGACTGCAACTATTTTGATGATAGCTTAAATGTTTAAGTCATTTTTTAAACATTAAACATCATTAAAATAATCAGCAGATTGATCAAAAATGAAAACAAGTTGCAGGCCTTCCTATGTGAATTATTGTCAACTATGGTGGCCCATTTCTGCCACTGAAAGAAAAAAAAAACCCCCATGGTAAGTCATAAATATGAGATAAAAAGTCAGAATGAGATTTTTAAAAAATCATAATTTCAACTTTTTTAATCTTATAATTTTGACTCGCCGTGGTAGTATCTTTTTTGATTCAGTGGCAGAAATTGGCTTCCATGAGAAGTCACTCGGAGTTCTTTTGTCCCAACAATAACTGTAGTTCAACACCTGTTACACACCTGCTATCTGATCCAAAGATCTGCAGCATGTTTGAAACTAAACCTCCAACGTCTTTCTGGCCTCTTAAACAACAAAAGGCATCAACAAACCGTATAAAACCATCAGCCTGAAGACCTTCAGCGGTACATTAACAGACTACATAAACATGTCACAGAAACAAACACAGTATGTGGCTACAGGCAGGGCTAGTTACACTCTGTATTTTCTAGTCTAGAGTCCACCATTTATTTATATTTAACCATAAATAAATAAGTTAATGTGCAGAGTCACTGCAGTCTCCATATTTGGTGCGTTTTCTTTGACTTTCTTCAGATAAACTTAAGAATTACTGTAAGAGCCTTTTTATGGGCTGAGAATTGATCATATTTCTTAGACTAATTAAACTAATTTAAAATACCCTGGTTTACATGACAAATGTAATGTCACAAAGCTTGAAAACAGTTTTTTTTTAAACTGAATGTGATCTAAATGTACAGTGTAAATATATAACTTTAATGTTATCTGAATAAATATAACGTTTAAAGTAAAGTTTAAATGTTTAAAGTTGTTTATTTCTGTGTGTGTTGGAGGTGGGCCTCACTGTTACAGTCTTGTCTTTATGATTATGGTAACACAACAGAGAACAACACCCAGTTGTCCAATCACGTCTCATAAAAAACTCTCCCTGGAATCCACAGTCAGTCTGTAGGAATATTACACTATCCTGCAGTGATGCTGTCAGAAATGACTCGCAATGCCACAAAAAGTAAAACCATTTACTGCCACAGATACAGACTATGATATCATATGAAAGTGATTTTCACACAGGATATTTCCACAGTGAAATCATAGTGTGAGAGGCCTGAATTACAGCTCATGTAATCTGGACTGAGTCTCTCACTTCCTTGTTTAGCGAAGGAGACGTTTTCCCACCAGGTGCGCGGATGTTGTCGGCCTCTTACCTTTACACTGCAGCGGCTGGCCCAGTTTGAAGGTGACGGATCCAGAGATGGACTCTCCCGGACTGTACACCACTTTGTTTTTGTCAAACGCGATCTCAAACTCCTGAAGCTTTCCCATGTCTGTCTGTCCCGATCCGCAGCGAGACTGTGCGGAGCTCACCTGTGCGCACCACCAACAACACGCACGTTTACCACTCTGAGTCCCCGCCTCTCCGCCTGACGTCACGGACCTTTCCGAGATGAGAACGATAACAAGGTGTACTGTCCACCAAATATACAGCCAGGAAATAATAAATTATTATATTGAACTTTGGACCGACAGTAATATTTTCTATCTTGCAGATTTCCTAATGACCAGGTTTGGGGAGTAACGGATTACATGTCACATGATTATGTAATCTGCAAACAATAATATAATATGTTCTATTACAGTTACAGATAAATTTTAAAAATGTAATCAGATTAAGTATACATTAAGTAAAAATGGCTATTATTAGCAGGATTACAATTTTGAAATATATTTTAAATATTCTAATATCAGTGGTGGAAAGAGTGCTGAAAATCTGTACTCAAGTACAAGTACAGTTACATTGCTAGAATATTACTCGATTACAAGTAAAAGTACTGGTGTTAAAAATACTTAAGTACTAAGTTGCCTTTAAATCGTTATGTTTATCAGACAAATCTTCATTGCTCCCAACTAGGGTTGCAAACTTTGAGCATTAATGAGCAAGTATTCGATTTTTAATCATTTAAATTCTTAATGGCAATAATGGATTAATGATTAATGATTAACATCCTTCTTCCCAACTCCTGCACTGTTCTGGTCAGCGGTCATGGTCACCTCTCTAAACCTGTACCTGGTTTGTTTTTGTCAGTCAGCTTTGTTTTCACTGATCACCTTATTGGCTACAAAAATGCAGATGAAAGGTTTCCATATTTACTCAAATTGTACTCAGTACTCAACTATGATTTTAAAAGTAACCAAGTAGATTACATTGTGTGATGCATACTTAAGAATGAGTAAAAGTACAGACTTGAAAATATACTCTTAAAAGTATAAGTAAGCAAAAAAAAAACAAAAACTTAATTACAGTAATTTGAGTAATTGTCATTAGTTACTTCCAGCCCTGACTACCATGCACAGTGCACACACAGCTGCCAATTCATCATCATGGCTTCTAATGAAAAAAATGCTTCACTGGTTGTAAATTTCACATTTTTTTGTCAATCAATCAATCAATCAATCAATTGTGCACAACAAAAACATGAACAGTTGGACAATCCAATAAACTCAAGAACATTAAACACTGCAATGATTAATCTATTATTAATCAACTATTTTTTTTTGTAATTCAAGTTTTTATTAGTTTCTCTGTTTTATAAACAATGCAATGTGACATGGTATAGAACATAACAATTACTTGAAACAACATGAAAACAAGTAACACACCAGAACCAACAAACAAGTCTTGGCACTCGACAATTTACTGTAAATAATACCAATAATGCTAGTAATAATAATGCTAAACTAATAATCATATCATATATCATATAAAAATATAAATGGAGAAGAAAAAGAAAAGAAAAGAAGAAGAAAATAAAAAAGAGGGTACTAAGCACATTTGGATAACAGAACAAGAAAAAGAAAAGGCAGGAACATTTTCAATCCTTTATGTATCCTTTTTTTATATACATCAAAAAAATAGACCAAACCTCATAAAACCTTTCTTGGTAATTATTGGTCTTTGCTATTAGCGACTCGAAAGAGGCAATATCTGTCATCAATTTTAACCATTCCTCAAAAACAGGCTTTGTCTGACTCCTCCAGTGGCGAAGAACAATCCTTGAAGCACCAATAAATCCTGCCAATGCAAGTCCAAATTTCTGTTTGGATATACCTGGTGGCAGAAGAGACCCGTCCCCTAACAAGCACAGCCGGGGAGATTCCGGCAGTGGTTTATGCAGCCACTCTCCAATACACTTAACTACTTGTTTCCATAAAGGAGAAATGAATGAACAATCCCACAATAAATGAAGAAAAGTGCCTGGTTCTTTCTGACACTTCCAGCAGTGATTGCCCTCCATAAGTCCCATCCTATGAAGTTTAACTGGGGTATAATAATACTTGTGTATGATTTTATAGTGTGTGAATTTGCTGATAGCATCTCTAACTGACCACCCTGCACCAGACACTATGGTTTTCCATACATCCTCTTCTATGTTAGAGTTGAAATCTCTTTCCCAGATTTTCCTCAAAGTTTCACAGTTTTCACAGTCAAAACTATTTGGCATCATTTTATTAAAAAAAAAAAAAAAAACTGAGGCTGATTGCTGTATGAATCTCAATCTGTATCTCAATTAATTGAGAAAAATAATCAACAGACTAATCAGTGATAAAAATAATTGTTTTTTGTGGCCCTAAAAACACTATATTAGGCTAAACAATTCCACCATATCCAAGAGGGAGTAATTGTGATACTTGGATTATATTACTGACTACATTTTTTAACAGGTAATTAGTAACTGTATCTGAATATATTTTTAAAGTAACTCTCCCAACCCTGCTGATGATGAAGCTCAAGTTCTCAGCTATAAGGAATTTCTCAGATTTAAAACACTTCCTGTTACTTACAAAGAATTTCAAAGGTAATTGATGCTGTTCCTCATTGAATTCTCCAGCTGATGAAACATCATTATGAGAGGCAACAGTTACAGGAACTGGAGGCTCCATTTCTAGTTAATGGAACCAATATTAAAAGTCACAAATATATTAATAAACAACTAAGAAATTACTTCTATAGTAAAAGAAAAAATACCCCATGGGGGAAATTTATATGGAACTCCCATTTTCTAATATTAATTTGATAAATTATTATATTGGGAAACAACATGGCTTCTCTCATATTTGTTATCCCCAACAAAATGAAAAAAGTACATTACAAAATATTCCATATCTCTACCACCAAAAATTCATATCAATCAATCAATGGATATTGATAAGGTAAGGTAAGGTCATTTATTTTGTTCTAAGTGTCATGCACTAAAAGGTGCTCAGCCAGAGTGAAAGAAACAAAGGTACACTTCCTACATGACGAACGATCTTAAATCAAATACTGAGAACTCAGACCTGCTTCTTATATTGCATCCACATTCTTTGATAATATCTAAGGCACATCACTGTGCCTTTTAACTCATCAAGTAAAAAGTTGATAGACATTTAACACAAACTGAGCTACAAGAAACACTTTGTCTGTAAACAGGAATTTAAGTCTACATTCATCAGACATGGAAAACAAATCCAAACAATCATCAGACGTTTTAATAAATGTGAATTCTGTAAGACTGTAGAAGAAACTGTTTTATGGATTGTCGGTGCATGTCAGGATTCTGGAGAAAAAAAAGTTGAGGATTATTTTGTTACACAAAGCAATCATTAAATTAAGATGGAGACCAACGATCTAATGTGAAAATAAAATCAGGAAGTTCAGTGGATTGTCAACCTTGTTACTCTAATGGGGAAATTTTACATCTATAAAGCCAGGTTCAGCCAGGCACTCTTTTATTTATATTTATTTTATTATTATTATTATTTATTTATTGCCTTTATTTTTATTTGTAAAACAGCAAATGAAGTAAATCACATAAGAAATCTGTAATTCCAGTCATAGCAGACAGAGGTCCTGGTCTTGAGGTCCTGGACTTCATTGATGTCAACAGCTTTAAGGTTTACTGCTTAAAAAGTGTCTTAAAAATCCTCATTTTCCACAAAACTAGAAGTCCACAAACACTGACAGAATAGGTCACACTTGATTCGCCGTCATTTCTGAATCACTTTTGTTTGGTTGGTCTCTCTGCCCAATCCTGAAGGACTGGAATGCATCACGAAAGTTTTGCGAACCGAAACAGTACAGCAGCGGATCCAGGCAGCTGTTCACTCCTGCCAAAATCCAGGATGCATAATACGCTGTCTCGAGCTGCAGAAGAACACCACACTGTCGTGGGTAGTATTTTTTTACCACCACCCCAACAGTCCGTACTATGTTCAGAGGCAGGAAGCACAGCCCGAATATGAGCAGACACACGCCGATCATCCTCTGAGACTTCACCTTGACCTTCAGACCTTTAGCTGTGCTGATGTTGAGGCGGGTTAACGTGCTCGCCAGACGGCCGTAGCAAATGGCTGACACGAGGAAAGGCAGCAGAAAGCCAAAGATGAACAGGATGAAGTTAATGGTGAAGTAGATGTCTGTCAGGTTCTTCTGGTGGATGGTGAGGCACTGACGGTTATGGCCCTCTTTTGTTGGAGGAAGCAGGAAAGCATAGATCATAGACTGGATCAGCAGCAGAGACCAAACCCCCGCACACAACTTCCTGATGAAATCCTTCCGTTTCAACCGGGAGCTCCTGTTGAAGCGCACCACAGCTGTGTATCTATGGATGCTGATGAGTGTCAGGAAGATGGTGCTGCCGTAGAAATGCGAACTGAGCAGGGCGATCTTGACCTGGCACAGGAAGCGACCGAAGGGCCAGTTGTTGTCCATGGCAAAGTACACCGCCATCATTGGGGTGACCGGGGTGGCAATGGCATCGCTGAGGGCCAGGTTGAACTGCAGCATGGTTCCAGACGTCCAGGAGGGCAGCCGGCAGCAAAATACCCAGAGGCTGAAGGTGTTGAGGAGGAAGCCCAGGAAGAAGACCAGGCACAGGAGGATGGTGATGGACACGTGCTGAGTCTCCCCATGGCAAGATCCAGAGCTGTTGCTGCTGTTGCCAAGCTGTGAGGAAACCACCAGAGGCCTCATCTTCTCCAGAGATCTTCTTGTTTCTTACACCTGTGGGAAAGAACAGCATGTGCACTTCAATGTCATGTATCACAAGTGCAACTTTGTTTCATGATAGGTGATGGATGTGTACAAAAAATAGGCTAATGTGTGTTTAGCTGTGTACATGCTCCAGGAATGTGGGTCACTCATGCACGTACACACACACCCATGCATGTGAAGACAACAAGCCAAGATTTTTAGTTGATGTTTTAGATGAAACAACAACTGTTACATTAACAAACATTACAAACAAATTTGATTTCCTTTTTCATGTTGTCAGTTTGAAAAGTCAGTTCTTCATTTCACACAAAGAACTTCCAGCTGCAGCTGCTGCTGTTGGAGCTATTTTGTTCCAGCTTTGGCACAAAGACAATAGATGAAACGTTTCCTGGTGAATTTATTCAATTTTAAGTGTAAGGGGGTGGGGGACTAAATTCAATACCAACATTTTCATTTTCATTATTGCTAAAACAATAATTACAAGTTTGTATAAACTCAGGAAATTGCTGCAGTTTGATGTTTTGAAAGAAAAACATTTTTGTGTTCTGCAGGACACTGCAACTCTTGTTAATGTCATTTAGTTATTGTACAAGAAACTGACACCTTATAATATTAACATAAAAACACTCAAAATATGTTACATGCACAGTGCATGTGTTATTAGTTGGTCTTGCACTAATTTTCATCTGCCTGATGGCAAAGTAAAGCACTGGAAATATACTACTGCTTCTCCAAACTGGCAGTGTGTTGACACACTGACTATGGATTAGTACCTCATACAACCACACCTCAAAAAAACCTCAACAATCAATTCAATATACGATTAAGTATGATTTTTTACATTTGTTTGATCATAATAATTTAGGAAAAATCTGTAAAATAATGGTGTTTCTCTGTAAAACATGTAAAACATTACTTTTTTTGGTAAATCTGTTGGTTTTGCACTTTATTTGTATTGGGATATTTTGTTATAATTTTGTGTTTGTTGTATGGCAGCTGCTGCCAGACTGTTTTTAAACTTTTTTTTTTTTTTTTTTTTTTACAGTGTAGGTTAAATAACGTAACAAGGGCAGTGATATTGGTGTTGGTGATGAAAACAAAACTAAACTAAACTGACAAACCTGCCACAAACAGTGGCATGATCTTTTAAATTGACAAATATCATATATTTGTAATTTGTGGCCCAGTTCAAGTGGGAACACAGAATGATTTAGCTCTCGCTATATTCATATTCTTTTCGAAGTTATGGCCCGTTGGACACATTGGAAGGGGTGTGACTTCACCTCCTGATGTACGTCACCCACACCAACATCACTGTGCTTTGTAATGTTACCTTATCTTCTCAGCCTTTCATGCAGATGAAAGGTTTTGATATGAAGTCAAATTGTACTCAGTACTCAGTTATGATTTTAAAAGTAACCAAGTAGATTACATAGTGTAATGCTTATGTAAAATTAAAGCAAAATAATTAGTATGTATTAGTAAGTAAAGTAAAATTACAGACTTGAAAAGATACCTAAAAAGTAGTCTGTGAATGGCTGATATAAAGGCGGTGATGATATGGAGTGGCAGTTTTCAAACTTAAGAACCAGCTCTGGGGACTGTGACTATTTCTCTCTATATTTCAAATGAATGTAGTTCTCCCACTTTTGAAAAATGGGATATGACTGCAGAATTCATTCAGGTCTATTCTGAAAAACTGTAGAGTGAAGAAATATTTCTTTCACTGAAACAACCAACATGATTCTGACCACTTTCTGATATAGCTGTGGTCAACATATGTGTATGATTTGATACAACCTAGTTTTTTGTAGTGTTAAATGAAAAATCCATACATGTTTTTTTATTTGTTTGTTCATTTATTTATTAATTGATTAATTAATCAATATTCATTAATTCATTAATTCATTAATTCATTCGTTCATTCATTCGTTCATTCATTCATTCGTTCATTCATTCATTCATTCATTCATTAATTCATTCATTCGTTCGTTCATTTATTCATTCATTCATTCATCTATTTATTCATTCATGCATGCATGCATTCATTCATTCATGCATTCTTCCATGCATCCATTCATTCATTCATTCATTCGTTCATTCATTCATGCATTCTTTCATGCATCCATTCATTCATTCGTTCGTTCATTCATTCATTCATTCATTCATTCATTCGTTCGTTCGTTCGTTCGTTCGTTCGTTCGTTCGTTCGTTCGTTCGTTCGTTCGTTCGTTCATTCATTCATTCATTCATTTATCTGTTTATTTAAATTATTGTTTTGAGTATGGCCTCAAGAGTGAGGCTCTAGTCGCTGTGTAATGTACCTGGTTGTGCAGTGGCCAATGCAGGTAATGATTTACCTGTAAATGGTAAACAGACTTGTATGTAGCTCTTTTTCAGTCTATCAATATCTTTCCCATGGACACTTGGGTTGGAGGAGCCGGGGATCAATCTAACGATCTTTGCATGACCTGTATCCTTAGAACATTACTGGGAAAGCTACACACCAGCAGGAGATCAGTGTCGTCCTGCAGAAGTTTTCTTTGGTTGAATGGGGGGGAGGCAGGTCTTCCGCAGGTCGACCTGAATGTTGACTTGGTAGCCTGGCTGTGGCTTAGTCCTTTGCAAGATCTGCCTGGTGGACTTGGGTCTTGCAGTGCCACATCGAATTGATGAGTCACCCGTAACCTTGGAGGGGCAGTCCGACTGGCTTGTTTTGGAAATTGATGGGAGGCAGGTCAGAGGCCTGGTGATTTCCATGTGCTGCTTGGTGGACTGGGGTCTTTCAGTGCCATACCCGGGCGATGACTCATCCATAACTTTAGAGGGGCAGTCCGACTGGCTTGTTTTGGAAATTGATGGGAGGCAGGTCTTGGGCCTGGTGATTCCCAAGTCCTGCTTGGTGGACTGGGGTCTTTCACTGCGATACCTGGGCGATGACACATCCGTTACTTTGGAGGGGTAGTTGGACTGCCTTGTTTTGGAAATCGGTGGTAGGCAGGTCAGAGGCCTGGTGATTTCCATGTGCTGCTTGGTGGACTGGGGTCTTTCAGTGCCATATCCAGGCGATGACTCATCTGTAACTGTGGAGGGGTAGCTGGCCTGGTTTGCTTTAGTAATGGGTGGGAGGCAGGTCCGGTGATTGATGCTTTCCAAGTACTGCTTGGTTGCTTTTGTATCGTAGCAGTGCTTCTCAGTTCCTGAAAGTAGGTTCCTTGTAATTAATGGGCATTTGGCCTTGAAGAAGTTACCTGCCCTTCTGCACAGTGGTGGCACACGGGCAGGCTTGTGTTGTGTGGTGTGTTGTGTTGTTATATGAGACTCTTCACTGGGGAGATCAATCTGCATTCTTTGTGTGTCACTTTTAAGAGGATCTCCCATGCAGGACATGTAGGTGGGCACCATGGATCTGATGCTTTCAAAGGCATCTTCTCCACCGTATCGCTCAAACAGCTGCAGAGTCTCCTCGATAACGTCACCAATAATGTCTCTCTTCTGCTGCCTGTAATCGATGGCATCTCCAGTGGTGAGTTTCTTGTTCTCGAAGATGTTGAGAACTGGTAGAATATATTTGAAGAAAGGCACCAGAGCCTTGCCCACCCCTTCTGTGCATGTCACCAGTTGCTGCAGAGCTTTTAGAGTGTTGAGCATCACCTGACAGTTCCTGGTGTTCAGGGCTTTCTTTTTTTATTTTTTATTTTTTTTATTTTTAAAGTTATATTTTTGGGCTTTTATGCCTTTATTTGATAGTATAGCTGAAGAGTAGACAGGAAAGGGGGTGAAGAGAGAGGGAATGACACGCAGTAAAGGGCCAAAGGCGGGAGTCGAACCAGCGGCCACTGCAGAGGACTGATAGCCTCCATACATGGGGCGGGCGCTCTACCCACTGAGCTAAACATCCGCCCCAGTGTTCAGGGCTTTCTTGATGGGCATGATAAGCTGGGGGATAATGGGCGCGATCCAGGGACCTGCATGCTGCAGCATGTCATGGATTCCCTGGCAGGCGAAGAACTCGTATGGATGAGCGGTCTCAACTAAGCCATCAAAGAACAGAGGCAGGTAGTGGTTGTAGTCCAGTGTCTCAATCTCCTGCCTCCATGCAATGCTGTTTATGAGGCCATGCTTAAGGGCAATTGGGAAATCTCCACGGTCAAAAAACTTGCGAAATTTGGCTGATTTGGCAGCGTGCTCCTGAAAAGCCCCCGCATCTGGGGGATCCACCACCACGTAGTTCTTCATGCGAGACTTCACAGTGAAGCCTTGTGTTGTCAGCTGTGTCTGGTTCCTATCCATTTCTGCAGGTGTTGCCTTGTAAAATGAAGTAAATCCAAACCGAAAACAAACAGCAATGTTGCTGAATAATTAATATTTGCGTCACTCTCAAACTTGTATTGATAACAAATGTCCTTGAATCTGTGAATCCTTGAATAGTGTCTTGATAGCTCTCAGCAGAGGGTGTAAACAAGGCTTCTGATTCCATGTGATGATGAGGATGTTGTGACAACATCATGATGATGTCACCACACTCCAAAAGTATTATTTGAATTTAGGTCCTATCCTCTTAGTTACTGTTGCTATGCACATGAAGCATATTTGAGTGCTTGTCCCTTATGTTTAATGTCTTTCTGGGGCTGACAATATATTATTTTATTTTATTCTCAACAACCATCTAGCGACCCTTGTGAATTATCTTTTGACCCCCTCTGGGGTCCTGAACCCTAGGTTGAGTACCACCGCTCTGGAGGAGCATTGTATGTATTGTATAGACTCCAGTAGCCATACAATAAATATCACTTTGTGAGTTCAGTCTGTACATGCAACTCCGTGTTGACCTCTTTGATTTGTTCGCATGACAATAAATTGTGTGATGTTCATGAAATTTTGTCGACCTGGTGGATGCGGACAGCACCTACGCTCACACTAAAGTCAGGTCATCTTGAGTCTCTCTTAAAGCGGTAAAAATCACTTCCTGTTCTTAGTACTGTTAAGGAACTGAGATGCATAATTTGTGCCTATCCAGTATGTCTGCACACTTCACACCCTTTTGCATCACTTCCCCAAAGTGAGGTTTCAGTGACATTTTCAAAGTAGTGTGGTACAGAATATGGTAACCCACTCAACCTGAAAACCTGTCAAATACTTCACTGTGGAACATTCCCTGGTATACAAAAATTTCCCTGGTTTATGAAAAATGAAATATGCCAGGTTTCCAGAGTTATGCTGAGGACACAGCTGTCCATGTTTAAGCCTGACACATGAAATAATTACCAGGAAATTCAGTTTCTTTGAAAATGAAGTGTCAATAGGACCTTTTTACAAAATATATTTTTTTCTATATTATTTATATAATGTTTTGACATCATATTTGATACAACTCTATAGCTTTGGCACATTTCAAATGGTTTGGTTCTTTTTTTTTCCAAACAGGAACCTTTATATTTTGCACTTATTTTTCACACTTTCAGCAAAACAGCTCGGTCAATATAAACTGAACTGGTTGATATAATATACAGTGATGATCGCCCAGGAGTGATATCAATGAAAATCAATCAAAAAGACAATTATTAGCAAATGCTCACTTGCACACAAGTGATTGCAGTGAGAGCAGGTTGCATATATAAAAACTGAAGATAAATTGACAGTGTACATTTTGATATTTATATGCAGATGACTTTCCAGTCTTAAATTAGTTTGTTTATTTGTGATTGTGGTGGAATAATGCAGATTGCATCATTTTATTAAATAGAATACTGATGATTGAGGGATTCACAAATAAATGATCTATATGTACCGGCTGTATCATATATGATACACACATTTTCAACATGATTTTACTATGAATAAAGTGCAAAATATTAGTAATTATAGGCTGTTTCACTGAAGTAAATATTCATTTTGAAATGTTAGTAACAATATAACTGTTACTCTTACTGGAACTTTTTAAAAATTAGCAAAGATTTCACTGCCAAAAATGTGCGACTCACTACGAAAAATTGCAATTCCACTGTCACTGCTGTTAGTTGCATTATGGGTAGTGTAGGATCCAGTGTTTTTGGAGCTTCAATCATGGCTCACTCATATTTATTTGGCATAAGGATTCTGTATCTTCTTTTGTGTTTTAATTTTTTTTCATAAAGTCGTAGGACTTGCGAGCCTTAGAGTTTTTTCACTTTTTGTCACACTTGTAACATGTCCTGGTAAAGATTTGTCATCTTGAAGCCCAGGCTTACCCAAGATAACCCCGAGGATGTCAAAGCGTGTCATTTTCTCAGTCAAAACTCAGCCTCAGAAGTGTCTTCAAGGGCTGAATCATACTAAGTGTGAACAGTGACGTTCCTCTTTCCAGTAAAAACAACATAAAAGACTCATAAAAGGAAATAAAGAGGGAGAAGTTGTCACTTGCCAAGTGTTTGTAACACTTACTTGCAAACTACACAGTTCCTGTTTTGTCCTGAGTTATTAATCTTATCTATTAACCCAGCCTGGTTAGTCACATTAAAAAGTGCAGAATAGCTCTCAGTCACCCAGTTTTGAAGGCCTTAAGAGATGCTGGGAGCGGGATATCGGTGAAGAGACACCTAGTGGAACATGGAGGGAAATTATTGGATCGTGGCTTAAAGTATCACGGGAAATACAGACACGCCTGATTAATTATAAAATTATCAATAGGATTTACTAGACCCCTAGTAAAATGGCACGGTTAGGACTTAAAAACTCTGATCTGTGTTGGAGATGCGACACCACTTGTGGCACCCTCTTACATATGCTTACATATTCATGCCCCATGATAGATCTTCTATGGTCTAAGATTATCTCCTTCATCAATACAGTGATGTCCTCTGCACTCATACAGACGCCAATGCTCTGTCTGTTAGGTGTGCTGCCGAAAGGAAGTGGTTTTAATACTCACCAAATCTCATGGTGCAGGTGCAGGATAGCACTTATTACTGGGTGCAGGATAGCACTGCGACATTGGAAAACTAAAGGAGATATATCAGATATACCAGAACAGAATAGGGCAGAATATGTATCATATATATACGGTATGTATATATATATGTGTGTGTGTGTGTGTGTGTGTGTGTGTGTGTGTATATATGTGTATATATATATATATATATATATGTATATATATATATATATATATATATACATGAATATACATGAATATACATATTTATGTATATAATGCCCTGTCTCTGCTGTTTCCTCTCTGTCCTTGTTTCTTTTGATCTGTCTTGTTGTAGTTTGTTGTGATCTTTTGATTTATGGATTGGTTCGGCGTGTTTGTATGTTTTTTTTGTTGTTGTTGTTTTTCTCTTGTTTTTTTTGTTTGTTTGAAAAATCAATAAAAAAGAAAAAAAAGTGCAGAATAACATGTAACCAGTAAATCCTGCTATTTTTGTGGTACTTACAGATGAATAATTTATTAATATTAAATTAATAGTCAACTTAAGAGAAAAAGCTACCTGATCTATATGGAAAAACTTCCTTCAGTTTAGTCATTAGAGTTGAATAAACATCATTGGTGTAATGTTATTTTAGTTCAGCAGTATGAATAGGACAGAGATATATGGCAGGTAGGGAATGTGAGAATCAAGTAGTGGGATGTAACTAAACTGTACTTACTGTACTTAAGTGCAAAATTTGAGGTACTTATTTGAGTATTTAGTTTTGTTTTTGCTTTTTACTCCACTACATTTGTCTGACAGCTTTAGTAGTTTACGAATTTTCATAACCTTCCTGTCAAGTGAAAACCATGTATGTCCAGATGTGTTGATTTTGAATTCTTATGATCAGATCTGCAATGATTAATCGATTATTAATCAATTAAAAATTAATCTCCAGCAATTTAGATAACTGATTAAAGGTTTAAGTCATTTTTCAAGGAAAAAAAAAGTCAAAATTCTTTGATTGTAGCTTTTTAAATGTGAATATTTTCTGGTTTCTTTACTCCTCTATGACAGTAAACTGAATGTGTTTGGGTTGTGGACAAAACAAGACATTTGAGGACGTCATCTTGGACTCTGGGAGACACAGCTCAACATCTTCTGACATTTTATAGACCTAACAATTAATCAAGAAAATACTCGACAGATCAATCAACAATGAAAATAATTGTTAACTGGAGCCCTAAAATACAACTTATGTTCAGTCTCTGCTGAGGCTGTGTCACAGAGTAGATTCAACATATTTATTTAACCACTGGAGGCAGGAATTGTGTTGTTTGAGGTGCCTGATGTTGGCTGGTTTTCCTGCACAGTGGACCCCAGAGCACCAAAACTCAAACACAGGCAGTATTTCAATTAAATGTAGGCTATTAAAAATACTATTGTGCATTTTGTAATTTGTTTTTTGTTCAGCAAAAAAAAAAAGAAGAAAAAAAAAGAAAGATATAATTTGTAACAAAATACATTGAGCTTGTATTGACATATTTGAAATAATTACTCTATACTGGTGCAACTTTTCACTAAGATAAAGCTTATGTAATCAAAATATGATCAGATATCACATGCTAAGGCAGGCACGTGCTCTAGAACTGGCCAGTTTACTTACTAACTAGAAACCACCCAGCATGCACCCCTGAATTAGGGGTGAACAGCCTCACACCTCTAAGACATCCTCATTTATAGTTGAGTGTATTTTTGTATTTTAAAATTTCTTGCATTTTAATTAAATACATTTTCTCATACCAGTATTTTGCAATACATTCTGATGCATTTTTAAGCTGTAGCAAGATAATTTTTTTTCATTTATTTATGCACATTGCTGTGCTGAACACTGCGGTCACGTTTTGTCTGATGCGTCTTTGCAGAAAAATCAGTTCCTGCTCTTAGTATTGTTGAGGAACTGAGCAATTAACAGATAAGAGATGCAGTAACAGTGTATCGGGTACCAATATAGAAGCCTCACAAGAAAGTATGCATTAACCTCAAGTGACGTTTCCTGTCATTTTCAAATATATTGTTGTAAGAATACATAGCAACACAAACCTTTAAAACCTGGAAAATACTAGACCCAAGTTGTTCTTTTGTGGACTGTAAAGTATCACCAAGATCACAAAGTTATAGATATGCAAACATGTCTATCACTCATTCCAGAGAATTGGGGAAAACTGTATTTTAAGGAGTTTTGTATTTTACTCTTCAGTTATGCTAGAAGCATCCAAGTGATTACATTTTGATTTATTAAATACAGATGTCAGCTCTGTCAGATGGTAAATCTGACAAAATGTTTTTTCTCATTTCACAGCATAGTCACAGTGAACAGCCATTTTATTTATTTTTAAGTGTCTCAGAGTTCGCTTAATGTTAATCAAAATACATATTTTTAAACCATAATTCTTATTTAGCTTTGATTTAGAAGGGCTAGAGCTGACATGTTATGGTGAAGTCACATCTGATAGCAATATTATTTGATGAATTTGTCGAAACATATTAAGTTTACCAGTGCTTGAGCAGTATTCCCACCTTTTTTAAACCAGAAAGTGAACCAGGGGTCCTTAGGGTATAGCTAGCCCTTTTTATGCCTGAATAAATCATGTTTTTGTACAATCTGACGGAAACCTGGGAACATTTTTCATCGAAAAAACAAAAAACGACTTTAAAACAAAGATGATCAATGACTGAATTCTTAAGAACTCATTCATTCTTAAGAATTCTTAAGAATAGGTGCTAATATAAACTGTACATAACAGACCTTCACTGAATGACATGGCAGGTAAAATGTCATTTTAAAACCTCATCTATGGGCATTGGTTGCTCATGTGGAAAGAATGTGACAGGATCTTACCAGTGCTGAAGTTGTCGTCTGTATATTGAGAGCAGCACTGTTTCTCTTTCACACCGTCTACTAAATAGGCTGTGTGGTTACAGGGGAGGCGCACAATGATGTCAAGAAACAGAATCATCAGAGGTACTGCAGTGCTGCATAGATGTGGCACTGCATTTTGTCACTCCCTGGAACACAATAACTCCACATTGTATTTCTAAATAATCATTTATTTACAGGTTTGTTGCACTACTGACACAATTCAAATGTAACACACTGATAGGCCAGTTACATATGAAAATACTGTATATTTGGACAATAATGCAAGAGCACAAGTTTAGAAAAGTAATGATACCCCTCCCACCCTCCCCCCCTTGAAGAAAAATAGTTGGCTGCTGGACTACACTGTCAGAGCTGGAAGACCCTCTCAGAGACAAACATCTAAAGAAAATAAACCTCCATGAAAAACAAATCATACAACAAACATGGTGTAAAATGTCCAGTCTTTTTGAAAATTCTCGAGCCAGCTGGCGGCTGTATTTACAGGCAGTCGCTGATAGAGAAGTCCGCTTTCTGCCGTGCCTCAGAGAGGCGTGGTCGGGGTGGAGGCGGTGGTGGGGACGGTCACCGGGTGCAGCCCCAGATCCAGGGATGGAGTCTCTTCTAGTGGCGGGGGGCTCTTCTTCTGGGCCTCCAGCTTCTCCGTCAGCTGGGTGTACAGCTCCTTCACCGGCTCGCTGCTCTGTGGTCACCAGGCAGAAAGTGTCAGTACATACAAGACATGAAACACCGCAAACAAAAGTGCTGAGTTTAACTTCTGCATTACACACACACACAAAAAAACAACAACATAAAAGCATAAAATAATGTGAGGGAAAAGTGGCATGGGCATTTTTACAGGGGGTCACTTGACCTCTCACTTCAAGATATTTAAATGAAAATGGTTTCTCACAGTTAAGAAAAATATGAATAAAGAAGCAGGAATAGGGAAGTTAGAGGAGGCTTTCTATTGAGGCAAACCACTTCCCTATATTCTGGGTCTGTCCCAGACTGAGGTCTTGGTGTCTTACTGTGGTATTCGGGGGGATTTCTGGCCATTTTTTTCAATCAGTTCTCCGGTGGTCAAAAATGGTTCAATTTTGCACCACATCTGTGTAAATAAATGGTATTGACCCAAAAACTGCTGCAGCAACTTATGAGACATGATCGAGCATCTAAGCCCTCATACTCTCTGAACTGTAAACATCTGAAAGGTGCCTAAAGAAAACACACAATGTTTACACACACAATGCTTGAATGAATCTTCAGGTTCCAGCATTCAGATGATGTGTACCACTTCATGTGGCATATACTGTTGACCTGCTATCTCCCCCTTAAGACCCCTGGCCCCGACCTAAAAAAAAAAGACATAAATGGGCTCTAGGGAGTGGAGTGGAAAAGGTTAAAGTTGTGACTGAAAACCGGATAGGTAATATATTTAAGTCGGTATCAGTCTGTGTATGGATGCCCGAATTTGGCTTAACTTTAATAATCGATGTGGGGCTGCAGGCAACATAACAAGTGGGTGGGTTAGTGGGTTGTAATTTGATGCTTGTTATTGAAGATCGTTGTCAGATGGTATTTCACAATATGCTATGTCAAGTAACAGCAAATAACAGAGGAACTAACAGCACGTTTGCTGTCTACATACAGTAGTTCCCCTCGGGTGACTGCTTTCCGGGGTGAATTGGTCGCATGGTTGAGGGTGAGTGGGTGGGGGAGGCTATAGGCTCATTCTAAGACAACGTATTAAGTCTTATTTACGGGTTATTATGCACTAATGAAAACATAATTATTATATTAAACTTCTGCCATTTTCTTCCAATAGATCCCCTAAATCTTACACCCCGGAGCTTTAAATAGAAACACTGCAGGGTTCAGCTCATTACCATCATCACTGCAAATTTTATTTTCAAGGGTCAATCTTGGGTTGAAATAAGCTCACTGATCTATTAATACACCTTCATCAATGCAAGACATCTTGTGAATGCCAGTGAGCAGCCAACAACAACAACAACAACAACAACAACAACAACAACAACAACTGTTTTCAAGGCAAAAAAAAACTACAGAAGACATTCTGTATTTATTTATTTATATTTTACACAGTCTCAAAGAGGACACTGCAGTTCAAGGCTCACCAGAGCCAACATTGTAAGGATACGATGCTAGCGTTAGCATTAGCTTAATGTTAATGTTAATGTGTAATTAATAAAATGATTAAAGACAGTCGTGGTAAACCGCCATCCCATGGTAATTCTTGCTTTGTCACTGTGCTAAGAAAAAATCCATACTGTCACAGCCCCAGAAACATGGTATTGCAACATGAAGGAAGAAGACCCACTCCCACTGTAGATATAAAGGGCTCATTCTAAGCAAACAAAGACACGATTCTTACTTCCAGGTGACTAAATATAAATGAAAACATCAATATTATATTCAATTTCTTTCACGTTCTGCCAATAAATCCCCCTAAATCTTACAACCTGGACCATTAAATGTATTGTCTTTGTACTGTTTCAACTGAGCTTATGTCAAGAAGCATTAGCAAGTGATCACGTTTTTTAAAAATGTATTTTTCACACAGTGTCCCGGAACCGGGGTCATAGATGGTGTATCAAGATATGCAGCGTGTAAAGAGAAATGCCAGCAAGAGGAGGAACTAACAGCACGTTTCCCATCTACAGTAGAACAGCTGCATATTGCAGTTTTTTAACAGTCCTCACCATAGACTGGATGTAAATCTATTCAGTGTGAAACTGTTATCAAAAGAACCATTCAAATATTGTATAAACACATACATGTTTTCTGTTGGCTGAAGTCAATGAAAAAGATCATAGATCTTGTGATATCATCTAGAGGTGATCTGGAGGGTGTGGGGTTAGTGTGAGGGCTGTGGAAAGTGTTGTTAAGTGTATTTAGTGGTTGTATTTTTATGTGTGCATCCCAGGAATAACACATGGTTACCCTGGCAACAGTTTATGTGGATCAAATTAAACAAATAAACAAGCTAAACACAGGAATGAAGCCAACCTGTTTTGGAGGTTCGAGAGTTTTCATCAAGGTTTCCATGTACGATGGAAGCACCTTGTGGTGGAGATGCAGCAACATCCGGAGGGTGTGTCTGTGGACGTTCTCTTTACTGGAGAATATTCAGACAGAAACAAAAAAACGTCAGCGAGACACAGCGGACAGGTTTATGTTCAATGTGACGAGACTAATGCCGAAGGTTTCCCAGCCGCCTCAATGCTCTGCGCCACGCCAACTGTGGGCACGCAGTTTGGATCTGCCAGAATGAACCCACCTGGAATAAGAAGTGAGAAGGAAGCCATCAAAGACGACTGAACAAAAGTCTTCTGATCCGAACTCATCAGAGAGCAGCGTGAGGTGTCCCGTCAGCAGGTGCAGGAAGATGTCGCCAAAGGCCATGTCATTGTAGGTCTCAACTGTGAAGGAACAGCAGAGATCCAACTCTTATTTTGAAATGTCTTTAATAACAACACATACAGCAGTTGAACTGGAAACCTGCAACAACTGTCAAAATAAAATGAAGGGAAAAAAAAACAGTGTACCAAGAATCTGAGCTAATAAGCTGTCATAACTTAAAGCATTACAAATGCCCAAAGGTTCACTAACAAACAC
>JAJHUR010140006.1:0-14593 GCA_027495735.1 Lutjanus campechanus | reverse complement strand
CAACTTTTAAATAAAGAAAAAAAAAAAAAAAAAAAAGGAAAAAAAAAAAAAAAAATCCGAACAAAAACAATAGGGTTCCCAGCACCGCTGGTCCTGGGAAACACGTATGCTTGTGCATACGCGTCCCCCAGGCCCCGCGGGCTTGGCCCCCTAATTAAAGCTGCAAGCAGCGTTGAACGGGCCCTCGCACCCCCACGCAAGTCGGGGTGCCAGCAACTCTGGGTGCTGGCGACCACAGCCCCTGCCTCACTCGGGGCCTGCTGCGGGCACGACCTTGTGGCCAGAGGCCAACTGGTAGACAAGGTGCTGAATTTTCACCCCCTTTGGACACTCTAGGAAGCAACCTGGTGTTACTTCCTTTCTCCACTAGGTGGCGCTATGCCTATGACTTGTGAGCGTCATGCAGATGTGTTCAGGCTGGGACTTTTATCCTACATGTGAAGTTTGGAACAGATATAACCGTTAAATGTCATATTATAGCAATTTCGTGTTTCATGGCGAGACATCAAAAGTCTATGCCATGCCACACCCACACTGTTCTACAGTGACAAATTGTTTTAATAGGTTTTAATCACAAACTAGTCTATATGGTACACACCAGTTTTGAAGTCAATCGGATCAGTTGTGGAGGCGGAGCTTGTATAACCACGCCCACTTATGAAATTAATCTCATATGCTCAAGGTGGGACCAGTGAAAAACATTTTAAGATTCAGGAAGATTCGACTAAGTAAACTCAAGTTATTTCCACTTCCTGTGTTTTGGCGAAACATCGATATTTGCCGCGCTGTCAAGGCGGCATCATTTGATGAGACATCATGGTCTTCACAATATAGCATGACCAACATCTTACGGCCTTTCTGACCAAATTTGAGTTGAATATGGTCAATATGGTCATACCAGCACATCAAAGTCTAAAACATGGTATTTCCTGTCACCAGCAGGGGGCGCTATGACAATTACAAAATATCTGCATGTAGATGTGTTTAGGGCGGGACTATTATCAAGCAGGTGAAGTTTGGTGCAGATCGGACCAGTTATGGTAAAGTTATAGCAATTTTGTTTTTCATGGCGAGACATGAAACTTCGCCGCCACCTCACGGCCACACCCTTCAACGTGAGCAAAATCTTTTAATAACTTTTGATCACAACGTTGTCTAGATGCCACACAGTGATTTTGAAGCCATTCTGATTAATCCTGTAGGAGGAGTTCGTTAAAATGCAACATGTGCAAAACGCCTAAAATGGCCGCAAAATTCAAAATGGCCGACTTCCTGTTGGGTTTGGCCAAGGGTCCAAGAGGCTTTTTTGCGCGTCTGGGTGTCATACATGTGTGTACCAATTTTCATGCATGTTGGTGAAACGTGCTGCAGGGGCTGATGTTTAAAGGGCGTGGCCAAACCATTTAGCCACGCCCATCAACGAAACTCATATCACCTGTTCAGGCCTGGACCGTTAACACACGTGAAATTTCAGGCAGATATGACCAAGGACACTGAAGTTAAGGCCACTTTCCTGCATTTTGGCGAAACATCGACTTCGCCGCGCTCTAGGCACACCGCCGTTTGACAAAAAGTCAGGATCTTCACAATATAACATTACCAAGGACTTAAGGCCTTGCTGACCAAATTTTACTCAGTTACGGTCAATGTGCTCAGAGCAGCACCTCCAACTGTAAAACATGACATTTCCTGTCGCCACCAGGGGGCGCTATGACATCTACCGAATATTTTCACGTAGAAGTGTTCAGGGCGGGACTATTATCAAACCTGGGAAGTTTGGTGCAGATCGGACCCTTTAGGCTAAAGTTATAGCAATTTCATATTTCATGGCGAGACATCAAAATTCGCCGCCACCTCACGGCCACACCCTTCAACGATAGCGCGATCTTTTAATAACTTTTGATCACAACGTAGTCTAGATGCTACACAGTGATTTTGAAGCTGTTCTGATTAATCCTGTAGGAGGAGTTCGTTAAAATATGAAACATGCGAAACGCCAAAAATGACCACGAAATTCAAAATGGCCGACTTCCTGTTGGGTTTGGCCTATGCATCCAAGAGGCTTTTTTGTGCGTCTGGTTGTGATACATATGTGTACCAATTTTCATGCATATCGATGAAACATGCTTTCAGGGCTGCTGTTTAAGGGGCGTGGCCTAGCCATTTTGCACCTCCCACCGCCAGCAAGCCCAATACATGTAAATTTTCACCATGACTGATGTGACTGCCAAATTTGGTGAGTTTTTGAATATGTTAAAGCCCCGAAATAAGCGATTACTTTTTGCCAGAAAAATAAAAATAATAATTTCTTGAAATTCAATAGGGTCCTCGCACCGGACGGTGCTCGGGCCCTAATAATTCCTTGAAATTCAATAGGGTCCTCGCACCGGACGGTGCTCGGGCCCTAAAAATATATAATTAAAGCTGCAAGCAGCGTTGAACGGGCCCTCGCACCCACACGCAACTCGGGGCACTGGCGACCACAGCCCCCATGCCACTCGGGGCCTGCTGCGGCTGCAACCTTGTGGCCAGAGGCCAACTGGTAGACTAGGGGCTGAATTTTCACCCCCTTTGGACAGTCTAGGAAGCAACCCGGTGTTACTTCCTATCTCCAGTAGGTGACGCTATGACTATGACTTATGGGCGTCATGCAGACCTGTTCAGGCTGGGACTTTTATCCTACATGTGAAGTTTAGAGCAGATTTGACCATTTAATCTCAAGTTATAGCAATTTCGTGTTTCATGGCGAGACATCAAAAGTCGACACCATGCCACACCCACACTGTTCAATGCTGACCAATTCTTGTAATAACTTTTAATCACACACTTGTCTATATGTTACAAACGAGTTTTGAAATAAATTTGATCAGTTGTGGAGGAGGAGTTTGTTTAGCCACGCCCACTTATGAAATTAATATCATATGCTCAGGGCGGGACCAGTGATAAAGATAGTAAGATTCAGAAAGATTCGACTAAGTAAACTCAAGTTATGTCGACTTCCTGGGTTTTACCAAAACATCGCCATTCGCCGTGCCGTCAGGGCGGCACAGTTTGACATGACGTCATGGTCTTCACAATATTGCATTCCCAACATCTTAAGGCCTTTCTCACCAAATTTGAGTTGAATATGGTCAATGTGGTCAGATCAGCACATCAAAGTCTAAAACATGGTATTTCCTGTTGCCAGCAGGGGGCGCTATGACAATTACAAAATTTTTGCATGCAGACATGTTCAGGGCGGGACTATTATCAAGCACATGAAGTTTGGTGCAGATCAGACCATGTATGGTAAAGTTATAGCAATTTCATTTTTCATGGCGAGACATCAAACTTCGCCGCCACCTCATGGCCACACCCTTCAACGTGAGCAAAATCTTTTGATAACTTTTGATCACAACATTGTGTAGGTGCTACACAGTCATTTTGAAGCCATTCTCCCTAAATCTGTAGGACGAGTTTGTTAAAATGCAACACGTGCAAAACACCAAAAATGGCCCCAAAATTCAAAATGGCCGACTTCCTGTTGGATTTGGCCAAGGGTCCAAGAGGCTTTTTTGTACGTCTGGGTGTGATACATATGTGTACCAATTTTCACGCATGTCAGTGAAACGTGCCACAGGGGCTGATGATTAAAGGGCGTGGCCAAGCCATTTAGCCACGCCCATCAACGAAACTCATATCACATATTCAGGCCTGGACCATTAACACACGTCAAGTTTCAGGCAGATATGACCAAGGACACTGAAGTTAAACCACTTTCGTTTGTTTTGGCGAAACATCAACTTCGCCGCACTCCGGGCGCAACACTGTTAAACGATACATCATGATCTTCTGAATATAGCATTATCATGTTGTTGAGGCCTTGCTGACCAAATTTGAGTCTGATATGGTCAACGTGCTCAGAGCAGCACCTCAAACTGTAAAACATGTAATTTCCTGTCACCAGAAGGGGGCACTATGACATTTATGGAATATTGTCATATAAATGAATTCAGGGGCGGACTATTATCATACATGTGAAGGTTGTTGCAGATTAGAGCATTTATGCTAAAGCTAGAGCAATTTCGTGTTTCATGGCGACACAACAAAATTCGCCGCCACCTGACGTCCACGCCCTTCAACGATAGCGTGATCTTTTAATAACTTTTGATCCCAAAGTAGTCTAGTTGGTACACAGCGATTTTGAAGCCGTTCTGATTAATCCTGTAGGACGAGTTCGTTAAAGTACGACGTGTGAAAATGGCCAAAAATGACATAAAAGTGAAAAAACAATTCAAAATGGCTGACTTCCTGTTGGGTTTAGGGTGTCACTCCAAGAGGCTTTTTTGTTCGTCCTGGCATGATACATATGTGTACCAAATTTCATACGCCTAAGCCAAAGTCAGAGCAGGGGGCTTCGATTTTGAAAACTACTAGGGGGCGCCACTGAGCCATTTTGACATGCCCTTTTGTAATGATCATGAAATATTGAATTTTTCACCAGACGTGATAAGTGTGCAAAATTTGGTGAGTTTTTGAGCATGTTCAGGCCGGCAAAAATGCGATCTTAGGATAAAAAAATATATAATAAGAGGAAGAACTAGAACTGCAAGCAGTTATGAACGGAGGCCAAGCCTCCCCGTGCGACTCGGCCCCCGGCTCTCGCCGAGCCCACGGAATGCAAATAAAGCCGATCGTAAATCTGGATCGCCTGCATGCCGACACGCGCAGGCCTTGAGGGCCCGTCCATTGCTTCATTATTGCAATGGGAAGAGTACTGGAAGTGTGAAAGGCTGATTGGGTTTTGTTGTAATAAGCCACGCCCACTTTGAGCAAACATTACTAAACTTTTCCACTGGCCTTGGGAGTGACTCCACATCATGCTCACCAAATTTCATGCGAATCTGATCCACTTTCATGTCACCTTTTTTTTCTGTTTATAGCGCCCCCTATCAGACAATTTGTGCCAAATTTGGGACAGTGTCTGTAGTTGACCTCTGAAACAAGTGAATCAAGTTTGATGTTGATAGCTTTTACTTTGACAAAAATATGCAACAGTATGTGTTTTTTAGCTAGTGGAAATGTTTTTTTATTTATAAGTACCGCGTTTTTTGGAGTAGCAAAATTCTTTTGATAACTTTTGATCATGCAAGTCTGGAGATTGTGTGTGCAAAGTTTCGTGCAGATGGACCCTAAACCCTAGGAGGAGTTCGAAAAAGTAGCTTTTTGATGTGTAGAGACTTACAAAGAGAAATCTGCTGCGGGAGTGGGCGTGGCCTATGTCAGAAGATGCAAGACTATTGACGGAACACGGGGATATTAAGATTCTGAAGACCTGATTTAAAATGTTGAAGTTACAGGCCAAAATGTGTTGCATCCGTTACAGCGCCACCTAGTGGAGCAGACACACAATTTTTGGTATGGATGGTCTGTGTGCTATCCTATATATATCCTGTAAATTTCACAGCCCTCAGTATAATACTTGAGCTGAAATAAATGTTTGTTTTTTATCTCTTTATAAGCCACGCCCACTTTGACCAGTCGTGATTATCTTTAAGCTATGGCCTCAGGAGTCACCCAGCATCATACTCACCAAATTTCGTGTGAATCTGATCAACTTTCATGTCACTTTTTGTTTTTCTGTTTATAGCGCCCCCTATCGGCCAATTTGCGCCAAATTTGGAAGAATGTCTCTTGTTGACCTCTGAAACAAGTGAATCGAGTTTGATGTTGATAGCTTTTACTTTGACAAAAATATGCAACAGTAAGTGTTTTTGAGCTAGTAGAAAAAATTGTTTATTTATAAGTACCGCAGTTTTTGGCGTAGAAAAAATCTTTTGATAACTTTAGATCAAGAAAGTCTGCAGACTATATGTGCAAAGTTTCGTGCAGATGGAGCTTAAACCCTAGGAGGAGTTTGAAAAAGTAGGTTTTCGACATGTAGGGACTTACAAAGAGAAATATGCGGTCGGAGAGGGCGTGGCCTATGTCAGAAGATGTGACTGTATTCAGGGAACACTTGGATATAAAGATTGTGAAGATGCGATTTGAAATGTGGAAGTTACAGGCCAAAATGCATTTGCGTCCGTTACAGCGCCACCTAGTGGAGCAGACGGAGAATTTTTGGTATCCGTGGTCTGTGTCCTATTCTATATATAATCTGTAAATGTCAAAGCCCTCAGCGTAATACTTGAGCTGAAATAAATGTTTGTTGTTTATCTCGCAATAAGCCACGCCCACTTTGACCAGTCGTGATTACCTTAAAGATTTGGCCTCAGGAGTGACCCAGCAGCATACCCACCAAATTTCGTAAAAATCAGTGTTTCCGTTTAAGAGATATAACGTTCCCATATTTGCAGCGCCCCCTAGTGGCCAACATTAGCTAAATTTGGCTACTAGCCCCAGAGTCCCATGCCAACCTAGGATCTCAGATTTGGTGTCATTAGGATACATTTTGACCGAGATATGCAACTGTTTGCGTTTTTATAGCTAGCTAAAAAAAATTATTCGTTAATAATTTGCACATATTTTGAGGGAACACAATTCTTTTGATAACTTTAGATCAGGTCCAGCTGAAGACTGTCCCTGCCAAACTTCACAGTGATTGGACAAAATCCCTAGGAGGAGTTTGAAAAGGTAGGTTTTCCAGTTTTCGCGATTTTGCATAAAATAGCCCTAGCCCCCTTGATTCAGGTCAATGCAGGGAATGCGGCGATAACAGGATTTCGAATGTGCGACATACGGTGTGGGAGTTATAGCCTAAAACGCGTTGCCCTTGGTTATAGCGCCCCCTGCTGGTGGACATATTTCCTTTATTGCCTCTGAGGTCCCTGCAGGGGTCTGGACCAACCCTCCAAATTGCACCACCCTCCCTTGCACGGTTTAGCCTGCAGCACCACTTTTATCTACGGAAAAATAAAAATAATACAAAGGAAAAAAAAAAAAAAAATCCGAACAAAAACAATAGGGTTCCC
Source organism: Lutjanus campechanus (assembly GCA_027495735.1). Taxonomy (NCBI): domain Eukaryota; kingdom Metazoa; phylum Chordata; class Actinopteri; order Lutjaniformes; family Lutjanidae; genus Lutjanus; species Lutjanus campechanus. The sequence goes on along the minus strand of JAJHUR010140006.1, from coordinate 7,640 downwards.
AGCACCGCTGGTCCTGGGAAACGCGTATGCTTGAGCATACGCGTCCCCCACGCCCCGCGGGCTTGGCCCCCTAATAATTCCTTCAGTTTCAATAGGGTCCTCGCACGGACGTGCTCGGACGTGCTCGGGCCCTAATAAGAAGAATAATTCCTTCAGTTTCAATAGGGTCCTCGCACGGACGTGCTCGGGCGTGCTCGGGCCCTAATAAGAAGAATAATTCCTTCAGTTTCAATAGGGTCCTCGCACGGACGTGCTCGGGCCCTAACTAGAACTGCAAGCAGTTATGAATGGGGGCCAAGCCTCCCCGCGCAACTCGGCCGCCGGTTCTCGCCGAGCCCACGGAACGCGAATAAAGCCAATCTTAAATTAGGATCGCCTGCATGCCGACGCGCGCAGACCATGAGGGCCCGTTCGTTGCTCCTTTATTGTAATGGGAAGAGCACTGCAAGTGTGAAAGGCTTAATATGTTTTTTTGTAATAAGCCACGCCCACTTTGCCCAACATGACTAAACTTTACGGTTGGCCTCAGGAGTGACTCCACATCATGCTCACCAAATTTCGTGCAAATCAGATCAACTTTCATGTCATATTTTTTCTCTGTTTATAGCGCCCCCTATCAGCTAATTTGGGCCAAATTTGGCACAGAACCTCTAGTGGACCTCGGAAACAAGTGCTTCGAGTTTCATGTTGATAGCTTTTACTTTGACAAAAATATGGAAGAGTATGTGTTTTTTAGCTCACAGAAAAAATTGTTTATTTATAAGTATCGCATTTTTTGGAGTAGCAAAATTCTTTTGATAACTTTTGATCAGGCCAGTCTCGAGATTGTATGTACAAAGTGTCGTGCAGATGTACCTTAAACCCTAGGAGGAGTTCAGAAAAGTATGTTTTCGACATGTAGGGACTTGCAAAGAGAAATATGCCATGGGAGTGGGCGGGACCTATGTCAGAAGATGCGGCTGTATTCAGGGAAGACGTGGATATAACGTTTGTGAAGGTGCGATTTGAAATGTGGAAGTTACAAGCCAAAATGCGTTTGCGTCCGTTACAGCGCCACCTAGTGGAGTAGAAACACAATTTTTGGGATCGGAGGTCTGTGTGCTATTCTATATATACCCTGTAAATTTCACATCCCTCAGCATAATACTTGAGCTGAAATAAACGCATGTTTTTATCTCGTAATAAGCCCCGCCCACTTTGAGCAGTCGTGATTACCTTCAAGATATGGCCTCAGGAGTGAACCAGCATCATACCCACGAAGTTTCATAAAAATCGGTGTTGCCGTTTAAGAGATATAAATTTCCCATATTTGCAGCGTCCCCTAGTGGCCAAAGTTATCCAAATTTGGCGGATTGCCCCACAGTCACATGGCAACGTAGGATCTCAGATTTTGTATTGTTAGCATTTATTTTGACCGAGATATGCAACTGTTCGCATTTTTATAGCTAGCTTGAAAAGTTTATGCATTAATAATTTAGGTATATTATGACCAAACTAATTTCTTTTGATAAATTTAGATCAGGTCCAGCTGAAGACTCTATGTGCCAAATTTCACATTGATCGGACAAAACCCCAAGGAGGAGTTAGAAAAAGTAGGTTCTCCAGCTTTTGCGATTTTGCGGAGAAAAATTATAGGCGGAAGGGGGCGTGGCCCAGCCCAGATGATTCAGGGCTATTCAGGGAATCTGTGGATATGAGGTTTTTGAATGTGCGACATATGGTGTGGGAGTTATAGCCCAAAACGTGTTGCCCTTGGTTATAGCGCCCCCTGCTGGCACACATATGTGATTTTTTGCCTCTGAGGTCCCTGCAGGGGTCTGGAGCAACCCTCCAAATTGCACCACCCTCCCTTGCACAGTTTAGCCTGCAGCACCACTTTTATCTACGGAAAAATAAAAATAACGATAGGGAATAATAATATAAATCCGAACAAAAACAATAGGGTTCCCAGCACCGCTGGTCCTGGGAAACGCGTATGCTTGTGCATACGCGTTCCCCAGGCCCCGCGGGCTTGGCCCCCTAATAAGTAAGAACTAGAACTGCAAGCAGTTATGAACGGGGGCCAAGCCTCCCTGCGCGACTCGCCCCCCGGCTCTCGCCGAGCCCACGTAACGCAATTAAAGCTGATGGGAAATCTGGATCGCCTGCATGCTAACACGCGCAGGCCGTGAGGGCCCGTTCATCGCTGCTTTATTGTAATGGGAAGAGCACTGGAAGTGTGGAATGCTGAATATGTTTTTTTTGGAATAAGTCACGCCCACTTTGACCAAACATGACTAAACTTTACGTCTGGCCTCGGGAGTGACTCCACATCATGCTCACCAAATTATCGACCAATTTGCACTAGGGGTGTAACAATACATGTATTTGTATTGAACCGTTTCGGTACGCGACGTTCGGTTCGGTACAGGGCTGTGCACGGGTGAGTTAACGGGCCGGAATTTTTTATTTTTTTTGGCTCACAGGCCAGAAATTGTGTGTGTTTACGTTCCGCCGCTAACATGTGCAGCTACACGTGCAGCTACACCTGCAGCCCGTGCGCATGATGGCTACTGCTAGCAGTAAACCGGAGCTTGAAGACCCGCCCCTGTCGCTAAAGTCTCCTGCTTGGGAACACTTCGGCTTCCTGGTTAAATATTGCAACGGAGAAAGACAGGTGGATAAAACGAGGGCGGTGTGCCGACACTGATCAGCTGAGATCAGGTATGTCTCCGGCAACACGACAAACATGCTAACTCACCTAAAACGGCACCACCCGAGTGTAAATATCACCGCTACAAGAAGAAAAACCAACATAGTGCAAACGCAGCTGACCTCGGCATTCAAGCAGCCTCTCCCTGGCAATTCAGATCGGGCCAAAGCTATAACAAGAGCCATTGGAGTTTTTATAGCAGCGGATCTAAGACCATATTCAGTTGTTGAAAATCCTGCTTTTAAACACATGCTCCAGGTGATTGAGCCCCGGTATGAAGTACACCCAAATGAACAACAAGAAAATTTAGGTTTTGCTTTTTGTTCCCATACTGTATCGAAAATGAACCGAACCGTGACCTCAAAACCGAGGTACGTATCGAACCGAGATTTTTGTGTATCGTTACACCCCTAATTTGCACCAAATTTGGCACAGAGCCTCTTGTTGACCTCGGAAACATATGTCTTGATTTTGATGTTGATAGGTTTTACTATGACAAAAATATGCAATGGTATGTGTTTTTTAGCTAGCGGGAAAAAATGTTTATTTATAAGTACCGCGTTTTTTGGAGTAGCGAAATTCTTTTGATAACTTTTGATCAGGCAAGTCTGGAGATTGTATGCGCAAAGTTTCGTGCAGATCGACCTTAAACCCTAGGAGGAGTTCGAAAAAGTACGTTTTTGACATGTAGCGACTTACAAAGAGAAATATGCTGTGGGAGTGGGCGGGGCTTATGTCAGAAGATGCGGCTCTAGGTAGTGAAAATATGGATATAAAGTTTGTGAAGATGCGATTTGAAATTTGAAAGTTGCAGGCCAAAAGACGTTTGCGTCCGTTACAGCGCCACCTAGTGGAGTAGACGCACAATTTTTAGTATGGTTAGTCTGTGTCCTATTCTATATTCTATACCCAATAAATTTCTCAGCATAATACTTGAGCTGAAATAAATGTTTGTTGTTTATCTCGTAATAAGCCACGCCCACTTTGACCAGTCGTGATTACCTTCAAATTTTTGACTCAGGAGTGAGCCAGCATCATACCCACCAAATTTCGTAAAAATCGGTGTTGCCGTTTAAGAGATATAACGTTCCCATATTTACAGCGCCCCCTAGTGGTCAACATTAGCCAAATTTGGCTCATACCCCCAGAGTCACATGCCAACCAAGGAATTAAGATTTCGTGTTGTTAGCATTCATTTTGACCAAGATATGCACCTGTTCGCGTTTTTATAGCTAGCTATAAAAATTTATTCGTTAATAATTTGAGCATATTTTGACCGAACACAATTCTTTTGATAACTTTAGATGAATTCCAGCTCAGGAGTGTACATGCCAAATTTCACACTGATCGGACAAAATGCCTAGGAGGAGTTCGAAAAAGTAGGTTTTCCAGTTTTTGCGAGAAAAAATTATAGGCGGAAATGGGCGTGGCCAGGCCCAGGTGATCCAGGGCTATTCAGGGAATCTGTGGACATGAAGTTTGTGAATGTGGGACATATGGTGTGGGAGCTATAGCCCAAAACGCATTGCCCTTGGTTATAGCGCCCCCTGCTTGCGTCTGAGGTCCCTGCAGGGGTCTGGACCAACCCTCCAAATTGCACCGCCCTCCCTTGCACGGTTTAGCCCGCAGCACCACTTTTATCAACGGAAAAATAAAAATAAGGAGGAAAAAAATAAATAAATAAAAATCCGAACAAAAACAATAGGGTTCCCAGCACCGCTGGTCCTGGGAAATGCGTATGCTTGTGCATACGCGTCCCCCAGGCCCCGCGGGCTTGGCCCCCTAATTAGAGGCAATGTAAGTATCCCTGGCTTAATCAGAAGACTAATAATCTATCAATCTAGTATCCTTTTTTTTTTCTTTTTATAACAAATCTGATAAATGTGTTGGTAAAGTATCAATATAGATCAAGTAGGGCTGCCAAATCTTCAGAAAGGTGAAATTCATTTCTTAGAGAATATGTGATCTTTTCAAGTGGAATACATCTGTTCATTTCCAAAAACCATCTAGCTATGGAAAGATGTGAATCAGATTTCCATGTCACCGCTATGCATTTCCTGGCGACACACAAAGCTAATTCTAAAAACTTTATTTGAAAGTTTCTTAAATGTGTATTAATTGTTTTAAAATTCCCTAATAGACAAACTTGTGGATTCAACGGAAAGGCAAATCCTACAAGTTTTGTCATGATTTTAGCAAAGTCATGCCAAAATGTATTGAGCTTTGTGCATGACCAGGTGCAATGCAGGAACGAGCCTTCCTCTATACCACATCTTAAACATTTATCTGATAACTCAGGTTTGTATTTATGCAATCTCTGTGGTGTAATATAGAGTTGATGAAGAAAATTATAATGGATCAGTCTGTATCTAGAATTAAAAGTGGCAGAAAGACTTCTTTGACACAATTCTGACCAAAGTTCTGAATCTATTATTATTTCCAAGTCTGACTCCCACCTCTCTCTAGATTTATGCAACCCCACTTTCAAAGCTCCTTCCATCAACAGAACATACACTTTTGAAAAAAATCCGGGTACACTTCCCTGATGAAGCCGTTTTTCTATATCACTGAGCTCAGGTAAAGTCATTTTACCTTTTTATAAAGAGTGCTAACCCAATTAATAAAATAAGAACCAAATCCAAATTTAGCCAAGACCCTGAATAAGTAAGGCCACTCAAGCCTATCGAAGGCCTTTTCAGCATCCAAAGTAACAGCTATGCTCGGTTCAGTTCTGGAATTGGCTAAATGGATGATATTAAATAATCTACACAAATTGTTGGCAGCGGATCTCCTCGGAATACAACCAGTCTGGTCTGAATTAATCAATTTTGATAAATATTTACTTAGCCTATTGGCGAGAGCTTTGGAAATCAATTTATTATCTGAATTCAACAATGAGATAGGTCGATAAGAAGAGCATTCTAACGGGTCTTTGTTTTTTTTGTGAATAACAGTAATTATAGCCATAGAGAATGAATCGGGAAGGCTTTGAGTTTTAGATGCTAGATTAATTACATCCATAAGAAGAGGAATAAGTAAGTCCTTAAATTCTTTATAAAATTCGGGGGGGAATTCATCCTCCCCCGGTGATTTATTAGATTGTAAAGAACTCAAAGCCTTTTCAATTTCTTTGGAATTAAATGGAAGATCAAGATTCTTCTGTTCCTTCTGGTCCAATTTGGGCAACTCAATATTGGATAGCAATGCATCTATTGTAGTCAAGTCCTCTGGTAATTCTGATTTATACAGTTTACATAAAATTGTTTAAAAGTTTCATTTACTTCTTTTGGATTGTGTATAATGTTACCAGCTTTATTTTGGATCTGATTAATTGTTCTCGAATTTTCCTCTGCCTTTAATTGCCAGGACAAGACTTTATGAGCTTTCTCCCCTAATTCATAATACCTTTGTTTTGTTCTCAGAATGTTTTTTTCGGCCCTGTAAGTACTTAAAGTGTTATATTTCAGTTTTTTATTAACCAACAAACGGTATATCTCTTTATCTCTGGATTGATGGAACTCCTTTTCCAACTGAAAAATTTATTTTTCTAACCCTTCTATTTCTGCAGTATATTTCTTTTTTAATCCTTTTGTGTAGGAGATTATTTGCCCTCTTAAATAAGCTTTTAATGTATCCCATAATACAAAACTATCAGGAGAGGAAGCACAATTTGTTTCACAAAATGGCATTATATGATCTCTAATAAATTTAAAGAATTCAGGTTTCTTGAGAAGCGTTGGGTTCAAACGCCACCTGTAAAAATTCTGTGATTTCTCTGGCATTAGAATTGACAAAGTAAGTGGTGAATGGTCAGAAAGAATTCTTGACAAATATTCAGACTCTAATGCCCTATAAGGTAATTGTGTGGACAATAAAAAGAGGTCTATTCTAGTATGAGAATCATGACGGCTAGAGTAAAAGGAATAATCCCTGGATTGGGGGTGCATTTGTCTCCAAATGTCTGTTAAATTTAAATCCTTCATAAACGCCAGGGTAGTTTTAGCTGCCTTAGTTTTAGCCAAAGTAGTTGCTGACTTATCCAAAATAGGATCCAAACAGAAATTGAAATCACCTCCTATGAGCAAATGTTGATGGCCTCCAGATAAAAAAATATCCTGAATAAAAAAAACATTGTCATAATTTGGGGCATATAAATTCAGAAGCGTCCAGTTTTCTGAGTAAATTTGGCAATGTATTAACACATAATGGCCTAATGGATCACTAATTGTTTCCTGAATAGTAATGGGAATATTTTTATTTATTAAAATAGCAACTACCCTAGCCTTAGAATTAAAGGATGAAGAAAACACTTGTCCTATCCATTCTCTCCTTAATTAGGGGGCCAAGCCTAATTTGGGGACGCGTATGCACAAGTATACGCGTTTCCCAGGACCAGCGGTGCTGGGAACCCTATTGTTTTTGTTCGGTTTTTATTATTATTATTCCCTATTATTAGGGGGCCAAGCCCGCGGGGCCTGGGGGTTTCCCAGGACCAGCGGTGCTGGGAACCCTATTGTTTTTGTTCGGATTTTTAGGGGGCCAAGCCCGCAGGGCCTGGGGGACGCGTATGCACAAGCATACGCGTTTCCCAGGACCAGCGGTGCTGGGAACCCTATTGTTTTTGTTCAGATTTTTATTATAGTTAGGGGGCCAAGCCCGCGGGGCCTGGGGGACGCGGATGCACAAGCATACGCGTTTCCCAGGACCAGCGGTGCTGGGACTCTATTGTTTTTGGTCGGTTTTTTAGGGGGCCAAGCCCGCGGGGCCTGGGGGACGCGTATGCACAAGCATACGCGTTTCCCAGGACCAGCGGTGCTGGGAACCCTATTGTTTTTGTTCGGATTTTTATTATAGTTTTTATTTTTATTCTTCCACATATAAAAGTGGTGCTGCAGGCTAAACCGTGCAAGGGAGGGCGGTGCAACTTGGAGGGTTGGTCCAGACCCTT
>JAJHUR010140004.1:0-11065 GCA_027495735.1 Lutjanus campechanus | reverse complement strand
AACTACTCTGGCGAAGCAACAATGCGCTGTTGTGACCGCTGTCAGTGGTCAAAACAACCGAATGAGGCCAGAGCTTCTTTTTTTTTTGGCAAATTATTAGCAGTCCATTATCTCACTCTGGTGTGACTGATTAAATGTGACAAATGTGCCTCTCATCTCATGAGCAGTGAACGCGAGCTAATCCCTAATGACATAATAAATGGCAGGTCAGTTTCCAATAATTTGAATGGTCCAATAATTCTGATAATGATTCTGTCGTCATGTTGGCCTCTGTTTGTATATAACACTAAGTATTAGTCTAACGCTTTATCTATTTGCGTCTGCAGATTTCTCCTAAATTCAGCAGAAGTTGACATTAAATAAAGTTCAAATTACATATTTAAACATTTAAAATGTCAGAAAACTTAATACAAAATAAGTCTCTCATAGTCTGAGACAGAAATCTCCACCTCACTGGCACTTATCTACTCCAAACTTTATTCTGAGTGGTCTGTTCACAAAGCCTGATCTATGACATTTTATTCCAGAAACACATGGCAAAAAAAATGGCTGATGACAGTATTTTCTGATTTATTGAGTATTAAAAAGAGAGATCCAAAATTTCTGCTGTAAGAACTCTAATATGTCAATAAAATTAAACATGAATTTTAAAACTGGCATCACGTTTCTGGTCTGGAAATGTGTGCAAATTAGTGCATATTTGATTAGATATCACATCATTTGCATATTTAAACATAACATTTCAGAAAACTTGTAATATAAAAATAATTTTCTCAGTGTAAGTAATCAACTGGGGAGGTTTCATGTTGATATCTATTTATTTATTTTTTACCCTATCCATCTTTAGTGCATCTCATTAAATACATGAAACATTTTAGCAGTTTCTCTCCAAGCTCCCAGTGTCCAAAGACACTTTACAAGAGTCACACGATGGTGCTTTCAGTCAGATGGGGATTTAAAGGGCTAGTTTGACATTTTAGAAACAGGCTCATTTGCTTTCTTGCCAATAATTAGATGAAGAGAATTGACACCACTCTCATGACTGTGTGCTAATTTTAGATTCTGTGAAAGGAAGCGACATTCCTCGGGGAGCAGGGTGCTGCGTAGAACTACAAAAGAGACTACACAGAACAAGATTACACAAACTTCACAAGGACTACACAGGACTACATAAAGTGCATTTAGTGTGTAACCATGTAGGATGTTTGGTTGGCTAAGATTGTGCATAAATTACTGGGTAGTGCAAAAAATTGCTAAGGCTGTGTAAAGTTCAAATGGTTAAATTATGTTTAATAATTAAGTTTAATTGTGATGTTAAAGCCAAGAAACAGTCAGTTTGGCTTAGAATAAGGCTGAAAACAGGGGAAAAGCTAGTCTGGCTCTATCCAACCTTACTAAGTTCACAAGTTTTTCACAAGCATAGCACCTCAGTCAGTTTTCTCCTTCAAATATGCTACGTGCTAGGCTCCTCTATGTTGAAAATAAAAGATTAAAAGATGTTTACAGATGGTACCTGTAAAAGTGAAATATAGCTACATGTTAAGTTAGCTAGTGTTAGCAAAATACTAGTTAACTAGCTATGTAATCTACATCATTTGTTACCTACCTTGCTACATTTGGTGGCTAATGTTAGCAAAATGCCAGCTAGCTAACGTGTTAATCTAGTTAGGTAGTGTTTTGCTGACATTAATGTTAGCCTTGAGAAAAACAGGAAAGCAGAAGGTTCTGGCCTGCCTCTGTTCTCAGTGCACGCTCACATTACCGCTTGTTTTAGCCTGTCTTGAGTTACTGTAGCATGTAGCCGGTAGGATGTCGATCTCGCGAGACTTCCGCATGTGCGTCCATTAAGATATATACGAAGTCTCGCGAGATCGACGCCATGTTTGTTTACATCCTACCGGCTACATGCTACAGTTGACATGTCTACTAAAAACATGGCGTAAATGGCGTCTTTTGCGGTTAATTTTTAATGTCGCGGCTCGTGGACACTTGGATTACGCCACACGAGCAGGATGGAGACATTTTGTGTTTGTTTTGTGTGCTTTTTTTTAAAAAACGTTTTATCCGTGGTCACCGTTCACTGCCATTGTACTGGATGAGGCTGCTACCCTGTTTCTCCTAAAACTCCAGGATTGTTTTGTGAACTGAAGACCTTCACCTATCATCACATCGGCATAGTGGTGAGTACATACTGAGTGGGTTATTCTAACAAGGTGGAATATCGCTTTAAGCCAGAGTTTGCTTTCAATGCTTGATCCAGAAAACAATATACTTGCAAAAACTTCTATGTGTATTCAGACATTGTTGCAGAGTTGTTTACTTCCCTGTATATTTTTTCCAAAACAATAGCTTGTTCCACAATAACAGTGGAGGACAGTTTTGTAACGAGGAATAGGCCCAATTTATGTCTCTTACATAGTTGCTGCTGTGACAGGTGAGGGGAGCAGCTGCTTTAAAATCACCACATTGTAAATAATGGTTCAACAACAGAAGCCCGCCAATAAAACAGCAACGTCTCCAGATATATTTTCAACAAAATAAATAAATCAAATAAACTGTTAACGACTATCTTTAGCTACTACTTCACTGCTTGAGAACACGGACACCCTCTACTTTGGCAAAGCACTGTGTGAAGTGTGTGTGTGTGTTTTTTATGAATGAACCTCCTGCTCCTCCCAAACCGACACACACACACACTACAAAGGGATTATAATAACTGCTACAATAAACAGAAGATGACAGGACACAAACCATTAAAATGATGTCATGTCCTTTTGCTCTTTTCGAGCCGTTATGTAACACTTGTGTCCTCACACCTGCTCTTGTGCTGCCTTGTAAATCTACTGAGCAACAGAGGGAATATTATTGGACTATTACTGCATGTGCTTGTGTGTGGGAGCTGTTTTGTATTAATTAGCATGCCTTGACAATCATGTATATCCAAATTTGGCAAGTTTGAATTTAAGTGTTTCTCATAAACTGAAGGATTAAGTGTTCCTTTATGTGTTGAAATACCATCTCCTACTCCATAAACTAAATAAACTGTTCAAAAACCCTCTTGGATTAGCTGGAAAATGCAGTGTCAACCAAGCAAAGTAGTTAAAATGAGCTCAACCTTAATATCTGCAGCAATGAAATGCAACATGCAACAGTAATATGAATTCAAAAACATCATATGTGTAAAACATTGGCAGGGACCATTTTTCTGCAGCGTGAGAACTAAACTTTTCACATGAACTTCATGTAAATATACAAGTTTTATTTGTTCACTTTAATTAAACTTAGGATTTCTAATAATTCTTTTTGGAACACTTCAGAACGTCTAAACATGAGCTCTTCTAACTTCAACTTTAACAGCATTTAATCAACTCAACTCAAGAAATATGATCAGCGCATTACCAGTCTTCCCAGCATGCATTGTGTGAGAGTTAAAACAGTCCTGAGACTCTCCTTTTTTTCATAGTTTAATGAAAACACATATGAAGAAAATTTGCAGTGTCTCTACACTTTGAGATAGGTCGTGGTTGTTTAAATATATAACAGAATTACCTCAACTTGTCTTTGCAGATTTAATCGATTTTACGGCAACCTGGACACTAACTGTTTTTAAAGCTGAAACAAAGGTTTTTTCATTGTACAGGCTTTAAACTAAGACTGCAGGACTTTGACTTGTGGTAGTATTTTCATAGTGCGAAACAAAAATGGTTTGTTCAAGATGCAGTGTGAGAGTCATTATTGTGTAAGTCAGAAGATCATTAATAAAGAAGTATCCTGCAGAAATTAAAAAGCTAAGTAAATTATCTCAACAAAAGTTTTGTTTGATTCAGAACTAAAAAAATCTCATGAAAGTTTCTCAACTTTTTTTTTTGTACAGTGTATATCAAGTCATGTCGGTTTATGTAGTCCAAAATGACAAATCGTTGGATGCGTACTGTGTATAGTCAACGTTTGTACATAATTTTATGCGTAGGTAGTTTGTGTGTTATGGGTGTTCTGTTTGCAACATTCAAATTGAGGGTGCTGTCCGGCAGCACACGCCTGCTTCTTAAAACTTCTTGCATTCTTCTTCTTATGTTTCCCCAAGACCAGGCAGTCACCATCTCCATCACTCTTCTCGCGAATATGATTTGGATTCTTGATTAAAAATACATAAATAAATATATTTTAAAAATACACTTGAGATTGTGTCCTATTTTGGTTGGATCAAACATTGCTGCAGACTTTGTTGTTTCAGAAAACCGCTCACTAAATGTTCCGTAATGACAGTGGGACAGTTTTATAACTAAGAGTCTCTTACATAATTGCTCCTGTGACAGGTGAGGAGAGGAGATGGTTTTACAGCTTTAAAATCACCACATCATAAATAATGGTTTAACAACAGAGGCCCTCCAATAAAACAGCAATGTCTCCAGTCATATTTTGAATAAAAAAAATAATAATAAAATAGACCATAAATGACTATTTTTAGCTACTGCTTCTCTGAGAACACTGACACCCTCTACTTTGGCAAAGCACTGTGTGAAGTGTGTGTGTGTTTTTTATGAATGAACCTCCCGCTCCTCCCAAACTGACACACACACACTACAAAGGGATTATAATAACTGCTACAATAAACAGAAGATGACGAGGACACAAACCATTAAAATGATGTCATGTCCTTTTGCTCTTTTCGTGCCGTTATGTCACACTTGTGTCCTCACACCTGCTCTTGTGCTGCCAAGCTGCTGCCTGTAAATGTACTGAGCAACAGAGGGAATATAATTGGACCATTACTGCATGATGTGCTTGTGTGTGGGAATTGTTTTGTATTAATTTGATCCTACAGTGTTTCCTTAATTTAAAAAAATATATATTTCAGGGTAGGTTTATTGCAAACTGTTGGAAACTTTGTTTTTCTCAGGTCATCAAAAGTCGACTTTTTAGAGATACGTGGTTCTTGCAGGACAACTATGCTACAAACATATGATGATTTTATAGCACATGATGCCATAGATTAAATGACCTAACAATATAGATGAGTTTTTTTAAATTAAAAAAAAAGGTCAACTGTAAATAGCAGTAGTAAAATGCAACATTAGACATTAATGCAGCAGTAATGTTGACCCAGAAACATCATATATAAGAGTGTGCATCTCACTGACTGAGACCGATTCGATACACATCTTGATACATGTTTAATGACATGATACATATTAGAAATATTTAAATGGTCGATGCATCAGTACAATATAATCCAGCCCCGTCACGATGCAATATGATACGATGCAATGTGTGATTCTTTACATTTTGATCCTATTAATGCTGTATTTGTAGGCTACTATTATTTGCAAGAAGAACTGACCGTGTAGAGGAAGTGGGGTGTGGAGGTGATGCTACATGTTACCTGCTCTCCCAGTGACGTGACGTCTCTGTACGTTGGGAGACTCATACTGTAGCTCTGTACTCTGCTGTCCGACATGTTTTGCATAAACGATTTGCAGCAGTGTTTCTCATCTTTCTTATAAAACCAAAAGTTATTCCACACTTGCATGTTATAGAAGTTTGGTGGTGCAACATCAGTTCTTTCACTGTCTGTTTTAAGGAAATGAAATGGAATTGTTCTGTGTGAGTGAGGGTTACAACAGCTAACTTCAAAATGACTTTTTTGTCATAGTTGGGTCAGATACTGGTGTATGGGCGATGTATAGTGTAATGCATATGTGATAAAACACTTAACTTTAAGTGAGGTTTTGAATGCAGGACTTTGACTTGTAGTGAAATGATTTAACAGTGTAGAATTAGTACCTTTACATAATTAAAGGATCTGAATATTTCTGGCAACAAGTCATCAGTGCAGAGATTCTTGGGGAAAAAATGAACAAAAACCACTTTTGTACTTTATATTCTGTGCTGCGGGTAAGGCAGTATACAGGAATAAATATGGAATTATGAAAGAAATAAAATACAAAACGTAACAGAAACTGTGACGTTTAACATTTGCAAATGCCCTAACAGTCTCAGACATGTTACACCATGTTGAGCATGTTGTTGTGGGGTTTTGGATTGGACGCGGCCCCGTCGACTCTCGCAGTCAGTGAGAGAAGTGTCGTCTTACCAAAGCAAGATATATTTTTACACCGTGTTGTTGCACAGTCTGCCTCGGCCTGGCGTCTGCCCTCCTTCCCTAAACTCTCCAGACAGCACCAGGTGGAAAATGCTCGCAGCATGCATGTAACAAGTGTGCGTCACAACTACGTTTTGTTTGTGTGTCTGTGGGAAAGTGGCGGCCAACGGATGCTTTTCCAGAACCAATTTAGGCAAACGATAAATATGAGAGACATCTTCACTGTGTGCCAAAGGGGCTATGAAAGAAAATAGCTAACCATATTTGGCATTTCTGTTAGACCACTGAACACATAGTGGTATGAAACTAAACATGATTTAAGAATTTACAGTATCTGTTTCCATCAAGGTGTTTGTTTCTGTGTAAGCAGCAGAGATAAACAGGGGCAGAAAGGTGAAGGTATTTCTTTGAGGCTGTTCACTGAGGATTACTCAACTGAATACAACGCACAACGGAGCACATGCCCCGCATAGCTCGAGCGCTAGGATGGAAACGCAGCTCGGCGTTTTTGCGTCATAAGAAACTGAAAACCTTTGTTCTGATCTCATCAGCTGAGTCAGTGTCACCTGTAGATTCTGACTCACCGCCATGGAAAGTGCAGTGAAAATATGTTCCCAAGTTAGCTCTGTTGTCTTACACCAGAACCGCTAATAGGAGGGGAAGGATGGCAGGGGAATACAATGAACTTTGGGTCACAAGGGCACCAGTCACATTAGTGTTATCCACACTGCAAGAGAACAGATCTTTTTGTTATCTTAGTCCTCTTTTAAATAACTTCCAAACTGAAATTAGATTATGTAGAGAAAGAGTAAATTGCTAAGGAAAATTAAAACTAATCCTATAATTATTAACAGTTCCAGCTGTGTGCAGTGTGCATTTGGTTCATTCATTCTTTGACGGGAGGGGAGTCGCCCAGTTGGACGTTTAAGTTGGACTGTTGAAGCTCGATGTACATACCCTCATCATACTATTTTGCTGTTCTTCTCCACACTTTGAAATCATTGTCTCTGTAGTTTTTTCTCCCTTCTTATCCAGGGGCGTGTCCAGACTTTCTTTGACTGGGGTGGCCCCAAGTGGGGCACCAACTTGTGCAGAGGTGGCATGAAATACATGCATCCTTGTGCATTAATGTGCCCATTTCTCATATATACTCTAATTACTAACATTAGAGGATGCAACAGTTTCTTACATTCTTGTGTTTAGAATTTTTATTTAATAAAGATAAACAATCCTAAGACTCCTAATTCCTCAATTAAAAATACTTTTATTTTTTATGATTTACCATTTCTTCAACTATTTTCTGTGTTTTTCATATTTTTTTTGTTTTTGTGAGTAGCATAAAGGGAACTACAACTAAAATCTTATTAAACAACCCCATGTGCTGTAAAATTATTCATAAATTCATAAAGTGGTTATATTTAAAAAGCAAAAAACCCAAAACAATGCACATTCAAAAATACTCGTCAAACAGTTGGTTCAAACTAAGGTCTCCCTCTTACTCAACAGAAAGTCAGCTATACTTGAGAATAATCGGGAGGCACTTGGGGTGGCCAATCAGATTTCAGAGGTGGCCAGAGCTTTTTTTTTTAAAGAAACAAACAGTTTTATTCTTTCCAAGAGCAGAATTGAACAGGATCACTGGCATAGCTTACGAGACACAAACAAACAGAAAATACAATCAGAGGTTGACGAGTCTGATTTGTCTCTATGCGCTGCCACATTTTAGGAGGAGGTACGGCTTCTCAATCATCACAGTAAACACGTATCCCACCACCACCGTGAGGACCACATGGCCAAAGAACAGGTACATCTAATGAAGAGAGGAGACACACAATGCATTAAGTTTTAAAAGGCATGGAGAAACACTGGTAAAATCTGAAATACGTTGCTTGATTTTGCAGTTCTTACAAAGTTGATGTCTGTGTAGTGGAGCGGGGTCTCTAGCAAACAGTTGTAGAGGATCATGAAAACTGGATGCGTGAGATAGCAGGCAAAACTAATGTTGGACAGAGGAAGCCAGAAACCCATTGATAAAAGATTCTTGATAAAACCTGGCGAAACAGTGAGAAACACAAATGAAAACGTGGCATACATTAATTTAAATACATGTTTCTACTTTCACGGGAAAAAGTCGAACCTTTTACATTCATGTCACAAAATATATTATTATTATTATTATTATTATTATTATTATTATTATGTTGTAACTGCCTTTTTAAAGACACATCAAAGCTTCAAAATTCTTGACTGGTGTATTTTATGTTGTAGAATAAAACATAAAAGCCTTTTAAGCTTGTGTTAACCACAGATCTTATTTCAGGCAAATAACAAAAAACCCAGTGACTTTGAGATAAGGGAGCCAGAAGTGCTAATATGCTAACTGCTAACTCAATCCCATATTTTAGGACTGAATCCTGCAGCACCGTGTTTGGCCGGCTGGAACGTCCCTGCTCTTTGTTTACCTCCGTAACCCTCCTCACAGGCCAGTATGATCCAGGTCACAGCCAGAGCCCAGAGCGGTCTGTGCAGTCCCTGGTAGAGGGCGTGTGGCGCAGACGGATAGGCTGGGGTCTCTTTGAGGGCGTAGGCCAGTCCCACCAACACCGCCATGAGTGACAGACAGCAGAACCACCCAAGTGCTGCCTGCCACTGGAGCGGCAAAACAGGATAAGCACGTCAGTGTGATGGCAGCTCAGATGCTTGTGTGTTTAGTTAGTCTGTCTGGTTTGAGCCACTAAAAGAATGGGTTGTGTTCTGTGATTTTGGTAGGGAATCAGACGTTCTCACCTTTTGCTTTAACAGCTGATCTGTCCTTGTTGTTAAGTATATTCCAGCCAAGATCCCTATTAAAAACGGCCCGTATCTTGTGTAGGGTTTCACATAATAATGTAAGGAATAGTCCTCTGATGCGCTGCAAAATAAAGAAAATAAACAAAACAATTTTGTAAATTTGAAAAAATATTTGGACTTAGAATCTTTTACATTGGATTTCAAAGTAAAAGCTCATTTATGCCCCTTCAGACTGTACCCATCACTGCCCACATACTTCCATGTGTCCTTTACATTGGCATGGATGGGAGGCAATACATCCACTAGAGGGCGCTACTCAGAGTCAAAAGTTATCTCAAAGAAGAAGAATAAGAGTCAAAAGTTTCTGACAACTACAAACATGGCGACACTGGTGAAGGTTCTAACATTGTATCTCTTGAGAAAGAGTCCTAATTAATGTCAAAGGTCATCTCCATCAGATTTTTGAAAACGTATTTGTTGTGTCCTGTGGGCTACGCTGCCTCCCACAACTATAGAAGGCACTGCTCAATTTTCTCCATGTTTGTAAGCTTTCAGAAAGCTGAAACACAGAGTACGGCCAGTAGGCTCCATCTGTATCTGTATCTAGCATATAAATAAATTTCTCCTTAAAGTAAGACAAGTTTTAAAAATGTTACATTCAATGTTTACATGCTGTTTTATTTTGGTGTTTTTCTGTTAATCCTGTTGATCCCTCTAGGTTGATCAGCTGATTGGCACACACCTGTGCTGAATGGGGGCTGAGTCTATTTAGGCTGGCCCTTTTGTTCAGTTCTCCCTCTCTCCACCCAGCTGCAGCAGCACCTTTGTGGTGCTAGGTATCCATTTTCTTTTCAGCCAATCCATTCACTTAAATAAACTTACATGAAGTAAACTTTATACCTGGTGTTGTGTCCATTATTATGTTCGGCGTTGAGCCAGCCGTAACATAATAATGGGGGCTCGTCCGGGATTTGTTTCAAACTTAGTCCTTTAGTGTTTAGTTAATGAGGTCATTTTTGTGTAGCCACATGAGGTAGGTTTTGAACTCTCCCAGTTGAGTGAGCCGGCGGGTGCTGGAGAGACCAGCACCACTTTATTATTTTTGTGTGGTAGCCCTGGGGTGGCCCCTGGCGTGCCCGGGTGCATCACTGAAGATACTTAGGTAAAGTAAGGTAGTAACCCCCACAGGTAGAAAGGGAACTGGGTTAGTTCTAGACTAGCAGATTAGACATGTTAAAATCCTGTTTTAAGAGTAGCATGTGGCTGCCCATGATGACCTCTGTGAGGCCTGCTTTGTGTGTGAACCAGTTGTAGTTAGATATTTGGGGTTTGGTGTTGAGCATTCAAAAGAAAAACTGTTCTTGTTGATAAGCCCTTGTACCTTTTGTGTGTGGCTACTAATTTAGCAGCCATTGTGGATTGTACTCACTTGATAGGGTGAGTTGTTTGTTGTGTAGCTCTGCTTTTGCAGTGTGCACATTGTGTGGTACTTTGGACGGTATTGTGTACTGCTTGTACTTAAGTGTGTGACAGTTTTTCTTGAATGTTTGTTTGTTGGCTGTAATTTGTTTGTGGCTTATAGTCACTATTTGTACAGTTTTTTGGGAGCCCCTTTGCCAGGTTAAAGTCTCAGTGGAGACATTTTGTGATTTGGTGGCATTCAAAAATTGACAGATGCCATTTCATGGTTAGCAGGCCAGAGTTTAATGTCAGTGTGTGTGCTACTATCTGATTGCTCATTGAGTAGTAGTAGTGGTAGTAGTAGTAGTAGTAGTAGTATCCATTGTTGTGTGTGTCATCATGGCATTTGAGCTGGACAAGTTTGTTAAAGACCCTGACGCTCAGCAACTTTTACGTTGCACAAAAAAAGAGCTTCGTTTGGTAGCAGACCACTATAAGATTGGTGTTCAAGGCAATTTAAGAAAAGCAAAATTGCGTACCAAAATTATTGATGGCCTGATTGAACAGGGTGTTTTGTCCGAAAAATTTGAATTGCCTGATCAGCAGGCTTTTGCATCCTCTGAGGGAGAACAAGAGGAAGGTGAGTTACAACAGAGTGAGCATGAAGCTCCTGAGGACAAAACCTTAAGGGTGAGAGAGCTAGAGTTAAAGCTGCAGTTGAGGAAGCTAGAATTGGAGATTGAGGCAAAGGAAAGGCAGCACCTCAGGCAG